>CAIGRT010131472.1:0-28523 GCA_903798405.1 Fraxinus platypoda
TTTTCAAGATGACACAAGCAATGATATCATAACAAGTAACATATAGACAATACCACAAGAGTCAAATAACAATATGATAGCATATAACAAAATATCTCAATTGTAAATTCAAGAGGGCGTTAGAATGCGCAAACCGAGCGAACCAAGATTTGGTTCGTATTTTATCCATCCAGGGCTTCCAGTTACTGCCCCAAGTTGTCCAACAACTGCTGCAATACCAGGAAACACCACCGAGCCGCCAACGGAAAAGCTTTCTCCACTTCACGTTTCTGCCCGAGGCTATAACTTCTTCCACAGTGCACCAAACTGAAATCCAGGACCACCAGGATGTCCACAATTACACATGGAACAAATTGTCTGTTTTCGCCTCCCTCCAATTCTCACTCACGCGCCCTCACGCGCGGCGTGTGTGTTCTGAGAGTGGGTTCACGCGCCTCCTCCACGACGGCGCGTGTGTTACACTCGCTGCACCTCCAGGTTTTGCTTGTCTTCTGGATTCTGGTGGTGGTCTCCGTTTGTCCACCAGATGTGTCGTTTGTCCAGAAAATGGGTTTAAAGTTTCGGGTTCACTAGTTTTCGACCCAAACCGAACCCCTTCGACTTACAATCCGATTTTTAGGTTGTTTAAACACTTTATACCACTAGCCTAAGCTCTGATACCATTTGTAGAGTTTATAATGTAGTGACCAATAGATTATTACAACTACAATGCGGAAAACATAAACTCATAAAGTGTAAAAACGAACAAAAGTACTCAAGCTTGTTCCAACACTATCAATGGAATGTCTAAAGACGTTAAGCTCAGATTTTTGCCACACCGGATCATGCACCATCGTCCACATAAATTGATATTTAACACAATGGTGATGAATACCATTACTCTTATTTTAATATATTATCAAGTGCACAATGGTTCCACATTCGTGTTGCAATTCCCTTTTCATGATTTCTTCCAAAATCCGAACTCCATCTGCAAGTGCAGATGCAGAGTAAGAGTAAAATTTACAAAGCTTGAGCCTTGGCCCATGGATTATATGAAAACAGTTTAATACATCACCTCAAGCAACAAATAATATATTTTGAACTTTTCCTTCTACGATTTTCTATTTCGACTTTAAATTTGTTAGAAAATGTAAAAAGAATATACAAATGTTGATCCACTGAACAAGAAGATTTTGGCAGGCATTGCACTGCAGCTTGTGCTCAGCTAAATAATATCCATCCACTTAATAGCAAAGCTCGAAATCTCAACAGAAAAAGTATCATGTATCCCCGAGCTTCCTCCAAACAAAATAGACCTCATATTGTCTACCTCATAGTTCGAGGTATGAGAGAAGATTCCCCATTGCCTTTGATGTAGAACCCCTTCGATGACTGTACAAGAAACTCCGGGGTTTAAAGATGAAGAATGAACAGGAAGATTGGTTAGTATTATGTACATACAACCTTTATCACCGAGGATGAAGCCCATTTGTCGCCATTTCATTCACTCGAGGCAAATGCATGTTTAAATATATCATCTACGCCAACAAACACCTCGAGTTCATTTAGTTGAAGAAATAAGGCGATTCCAAAACATCTCTCAGGTTGAAGTCCCCTCTTTCTGGCAAGGGAGGGAAAGACAATGAAGGAAAGGACTGTTCAAAACTCTCCAACAACTGTTCATATGGAAGACAGAAGATTAGATGTCTAATAAAGCTTCCAAATCATGAATGGTAAAATTTTACTTTTTACATCTACACTGGAAATTAGGAACTAGTAAATGCCATTTATCATTTTATCATTATATTGTTGCTTGGAACATTTACCCTGTAAATAAGGAGGTGCACAAGCTTTTGGTCACAAAGTTTATGGAGATAGACGAGAAGGGATAGATAAATTTGACCATCTTATTTGCAAGAATTTCGTAAGGTTTGAACTTTGGGCTTATTTTGATATTAATTAAGTTCTGGTATGTTTGGATGGTAATATACTAAGTAGATTAAAGAGCATCTGAGGCTTTGCTTAAATGCTACAAAAGAAGCCAACATTTGACTTTTTTATTCTCTCTTTCTTTTGAAGGAAAGCCAAACATGCTCAAACAGCCCAGATTTGGATTCCCTTCTTATGGATACAATTGCTATTTAGAGTTGATTGATTAGATATAATGCTTCCCAATATTGATTACTGATAGTTCTTTTCCCGTTAAGAAGAAAGCAATTCAAAAGTGGAGGATGTCTAGACACTTTACATTCTCTAGAATGGGTGCTTCGTATAGTTCAACGAACTTCTCTCTCAATATTCTGTTCATTTTATCCACATCACATGCATGTGTCCAATATGAATCATGAACACCTGTCATCAAATGTAGAATGTAAGGTAGTTTGCGGTCAAAGATCAGAATTGGAGGATATCGACAAATAGAATGTGAGACAAACCTGCAAAATTCAAGCCTGCCCTTTTGCATGCAACTGCAGTCATCATCATATGTGAACCATCGAGGGAATGAACAAAATTTGGTGGAAAGGCTGTCCTCTGCCTCCTGACCATTATCTGAAATTAAACAAAGAATAGTACATTTTTATCTGGATTCAGAAACTTGTGTAGAAATGTCAAAACAATCAAGAGAGACAATCAGCCTTTGATGCAGAACAATTTTATGCTCAGTGACTAATACTATAATATAAGAAATCGTGTTTGGCTGAGCTTAATAGTTACTTTTAAGTATTTGTCATACATGTTTGAGCTTTTTTAGAAATTACCTGGCTCAAATGTTACCGAGGTTAATTTTAAGCTGAAGCTGGATGATTAAAGTGCCCTAAAATGTAAAGCAAAATTGTATTCTCATCGGCTTGATTTCTGTACGTGTAAAACCTAATACATTGTACTCATGCAAGAAGGATTTCCTTCGAGGCGTTAATATATGATCTTGATAAACAACATAGTAGCTACATTCACAGGTTCATAGATAAAATAAACCCAAACTAATGAAAGGTTATCAAGCCACCTTTTCTGTTTCACGCTGCAGTGTCAAAATCTGAAGAGAAGTCTTAACCTGCACATCAGATGAAGACCATGAAAATATTATTGGTTTTGAATCTATGGAAACGATAAAAAGGATTAAATGACATTTTCTTAATTTCAATTACACTGACCAGATGCCTTCCTACTTTCCGGTAAGGTTGGACAACTGGGAGTCCAAGGGGAGTTGTCCATTGAACTGGCTGGTTTTCAGATGCAATAATCTGTCCCAGGTTCACAGTCAATGATTATGTAATATCCAACTAGTTGCAAGGCCACTGAATTGTAATTTGAAACATACAAAGATTCAAATACATCCCACACGGTCTTGTTTTGAGGAAAATCTAAAAACCAACTACTACTTCAATTATCTAGTGAAATTTGCCAAGCAGTTCCACTGTAATTTTTAATATTACACGCCTCAGATTCCAATAGAGCCACGACGTATAAGTCCCCAAGAATATGAATATTCATCAGATCTCTAGCAAATAATTTTGCCAAAATACCATCTCAAGGGCATGTTGCATACTCATGGAAACTACCAGTACACACCTTAGCACAGTCTCCAAGCCAGCTCATGATGCTGCGTGCAGATTCAAACATCTGCCCGAGTGCATTTAAGGTAGTCTATCAAGTACCAATAAGCAAACATTAGATGTCATCAAGAAGTATAAAAACCAAACTAAATAATGCAGGAGCAGATATGAGTATTGAACAATCAGGCCTAAGAAAACGACCCTGATAGCACATTATTTCATTGAGAAGGGGTATATATTCACCATTGTCATCATATTAACCACATTAAGTTGATCTAGTAACGTGAGAACCAGGCTACCAGCCCATACACACACACAAACAAGTGTGTATGAGAGGTATTTTGCAGGACAATTTAGACTTAGGGAAATGAATGTAAACTAAATCCTAGTAAATGTTAATGCAAAATTACTTATAATTGTCATCAGGCCCAAGAAAACGACCCCTGATAGCACACGATTTCATTGAGAAGGGGTATATATTCACCATCGTCATCATATTAACCCCATTAAGTTGATCTAGTAACGTGAGAACCAGGCTACCAGCCCATACACACACACACACACACAAACAAGTGTGCATGAGAGATGTGTTTTGCAGGACAATTTAGACTTAGGGAAATGAATGCAAACTAAATCCTAGTAAATGTTAATGCAAAATAACTTATAATTGTCGTGGCGTTTGGTAGGGGCTGCACCAGAAAATCGCAACTATTTCAATCACTAAGAATTGGCCAAGCAAGAAGTTACATGGGGATTGTGAGAAAAACTTCAACACTCAGAAATGTATATCAATACTTTTCATTTACTGAAAACGTAATTGGGCTAAAGTTGAGCGTTACTTTTGCTGCATAACAAGCCGCACTAAAGAGCTCTGTATCATCTGCAATGGCATCACGTTCCTTTAATCTTCTCTTTATCTGCTCTCTAGCCCCAATATAAGTGACACCATACACAGATGTCATCACTGTCTGTTTCACCAACTTCCTGTCTACCTAAACATTGCTCAGATATGGAGCAAATGATCAGGAAATAGCAAGAAGGTGCCCAGGGGATCAAAAACGATGTAGAATGTAAAATATCAAATAAATCATATAGAATCTTGTAAAAATACATAGTCATCAACACTGTTGGATGAAATATATTTGAGTTCATAATGGATCAAATTGTGGATGGCACTCCATGTTATGACCGATAACAATTGCCAAGACATTTAATATGATATCATTTTTTATGCAAGCATAACTATAAACTCAAGCAGTGGTAACATAAAACCTGACTGATTAAAGCTCTTGCTCGCAAAGCATCTGGAAATACTGCAGGATCCTTCTGTGCGTCACACTTCATAATCTCGAGAACTCTGTATGGAGGTATCACGTTTAAAAAATAGTTCAACAAAAACAATTCTTTTGCACAGATGAGAAAATAATGTGATGACTTCTAGTTAACATTGTTTAGATTTGAGTAATCAGATCAGATTTGTTTTCAATACAACAATATCTCAAATACCTCATTCAAGCTTATGAAGAAAGCAATTCTTCCATGTAAAAAAAATTGAAACTTAACAACCTAATTATCCAATATGTCTCTCATACATGTGAGTTCGTTTGAGAAGAGGTGGGGGGATTAAACAGGTCATTTGTCTCCTGTACTCTTTGTATTATACAGTTACTCCACTATATGAATCAATATACTGTCAGGTGAAGAGCAATTGGGGAATAAGAAGAAACAGAACCGAAAGGAAGAAGAAGCCCAACAGCAATTAACAGAATTTGGAATTGCAACGACACCGTTTTGCCTAAATAAATTGTAATAGGTTTGTTTTACGCTTTATCACTTTTGGTAGGGGAAATGCGACTTTTAACTGTATGAAGGGATATATAGCAGCCCAGGTCTCCATGGGAAAGGTGTGTAATCTGATATTTATGTGGAAATTGTTGAAATCGTTCAACAGCTCCTCCCATCTCCTTCTTCTAATGTTTCTCTTTTACCTTACCCCCATTCTCTTTATCCGTGTTTGGTGACATTATTTTACTGTTTTCCCCCTTCCCCTTTCTCTTTTCATCTTGTATTGCTTACTTGATTCAGCTGAGTTCAGTCCATTTTCTGTGTTACGGTTTGAGAGAGGCAACAGACCGTGACAAATGGTATCAGAGCAGGCGTATTAGACTGGGTTGTTGAAATTATGGATACTAGGGCTAAGGTGACGGATGAAATTTGAAGAAGCTAGACTTGGAGATGGCAGATTTAGGTAGAGCATTCAAGGTTGTGACCGGTAAATTGGAAGCCACAAATCAAACCCTCCAAGTGTTTGGTCACCGACAAGAGAAAATTGAGGATACTATCCTAGATATGAATCAGAAGTATGAGGAAAATGGTGGCTATGATGGCACAACTAACAACTGACCTTAGAGCAGACCAAAAGAACAGGGGAGTGGAGAGTCCTGTGTCTAACCAAAGAGCTGGTAGTGGGCTAACAGTGCAAGGTTCTAGTGTCCAAGAGATGGGTAACTGGGCTAAGAGTGATGCCAGGGGAGATACTAAACTCCCTAAAATTGACTTCCCTCACTTTGGGGGAGAGGGACCTAAGGAATGGCTAAGGAAGGCTAGAAAGCATTTCCAACTCCATCATGTTGATGATGACCTTAGAATGGGCATTGCTGAGATGTACCTGAAAGGAAAGGCCGATATCTGGTTTGATGGCTTCATTGCAAGCCATCCAAATGCTGATTGGAATTTATTTTCTAAAGAGTTATGTAGAAGGTTTGCAGACAATACTGGAGATGACGTGATCGAATCATTTAGCAAGATAAGGCAAGTGGGATCTATTGCTGAGTACCAGGAAAGATTTGAGGAATTGAAAGCCCAAGTGATGTTATCTTTGCCTCATGTCCTCGAAACATATTATATATCAGTATTCACAAGTGGTTTGAAGGGAGAGATCAGGTCTATGGTTAAGATAATGAAACCTGATACACTAGCTAAAGCCTTTGAAATTGCAAGCCTGCAGGAATCCACAATATTGACCATCAACAAATTCCAAAAACCTAAGACCTTCCTACCTAATTCCAACAGATGGAATTCACACCCCAACAGACCACCTGATGATATTAAACCAGCTGAACCCACTTCCAAATCCAATAAACCACCCAATAACTTCAAAACCATCACACCTCCAGATTTCCAAACAAAAAGGAACTTGGGACTTTGTTATAAATGTGATGAGAAGTATACTGTAGGCCATATTTGTAAGAACAAGTCCATCAATTTCATACTGGTGGATGAAGAGGAAGAGGCTGGACATCAAGAGGAAAAATATTCTGAATCTGAGGAGGAACAAGGGGGTGAAGAAGTCATGGAAATTTCCATCAGTACCTTAGCTGGAAGTTTGAAGCCCAAAACCATTAGAGTGCCTGGTGTAATAAAAGGGAGAAAGGTGTCTATACTTATTGATAGTGGGAGCACCCACAGCTTTGTAAATGAGAAATTGATTAAGGAATTGAACTATGCCATAGATGAAACCAATACTATGATAGTCAGGGTGGCTAATGGAGATAAGTTAGAGAGCAAGGCTCTTTGCCAACCATTGGTGTGGAGATTCCATGAGTGGGAATTTCAGTTCAACTTAAGAACCCTTAAGCTTGGAGGCAGTGACATGGTGTTAGGAGTGAATTGGTTGAGCCAATTTGGCCCAATTGTTTTTAATTTCGCACAAGGGTATATCAAATTCAAAAACCACAAGGATGAAATAGAATTGAGGAGTGAAGCATCAGTATATCCAGTGAAAATGATGGATGTACAAGAAATGGAGAGGATGTTCTATAGGAGTAACTATGGGGTAGTGGGACAATTGCGCTATACCAGTGAAGAGAACGAGGAAGAGGTACCGGCAGAATCCTTGAAGTGATCCATCAATTTCCAAGGGTGATTGAAGAACCACAAGGACTACCCCCTCCTAGGTCTCATGACCATCATATCCCTTTAAAAGAGGGATCCCAAACATTCAAAATTAGGCCCTATAGGTGTCCCTTCATCCAGAAAACAGAGATAGAGAAATTGATCAAGGAGATGCTGCAGACTGGAATCATTCAGGCTAGTAACAATTCCTTTGCATCCCCGGTCCTCCTAGTCAAGAAAAAAGATGGCTCCTGGAGGTTTTGTATAGACTACCGACAATTGAATAACTTAACCATCAAAGATAAGTTTCCAATGCCACTCATTGATGAACTCTTGGATGGACTTCATGGGGCAAAATTCTTTTCAAAGATTGACCTCGGGGCACGTTACCACCAAATTAGAGTCACTAAGGAAGATGTGCATAAGACAGCATTTAAAACTCACCAAGGGCTATATGAGTTTAAAGTAATGCCCTTTGGCCTCACCAATGCACCTGCTACTTTTTAAAGTCTTATGAACGAAGTGTTCAAGGATCAGTTGAGGAGATATGCGCTAGTGTTTTTTGATGATATCTTAGTGTATAGCACTGACTTGGATTCTCATTGCCAACACTTGGAATCAGTATCAGGGATATTACTGAGGCATCAATTGTATGCCAAGAGATCCAAATGCAGTTTTGGACAACCACAGATTGAGTACTTGGGTCACATCATCAACTAGGAGGGAGTTTCAGCTGATCCCAGTAAGGTGGAAGCCGTGCAGCTATGGCCTAGACCTAAGACCATCAAACAATTGAGAGGCTTCTTAGGGTTGACTGGATATTACAAAAAAATTGTTAGAAATTATGAGGTGATGGCCAAACCACTAACGAATTTGCTTAAAAGGGACAACTTCCACTGGAACATGGAGGCAGATTCAGCCTTTGATCAATTGAAGCTGGCCATGAGTTCAACCCTTGTCCTTGCTCTACCTGACTTTCATAAACCATTTATCATTGAAACTGATGCTTGCCAAGGGGGAATTGGGACTGTGTTGATGCAGGATAGAAAACCCCTAGCTTACCTAAGCAAAGCCATTGGATTAAGGAATTTGGGCATGTCCATCTATGAAAAGGAGCTATTGGCATTGGTTACAGTTGTGGACAAGTGGAGGCATTATTTGGAAGGCAACCATTTCATCATCAAGACTGATCATCAGTCTCTCAAATACCCGCTAGAGCAAAGGATCACCACACCGCTTCAACAGAAATGGCTCACTAAGTTACTAGGGCTCAGCTATGAAATAATGTACAAGAGGGGAGCTGATAACCTAGTGGCTGATGCCTTGTCCAGGAGGCATGAAAGGGAACAAGACTGCTCAGGCATGACAGTGGTGATTCCTACTTGGATACAAGAAGTCACTAATAGTTACACCGGAGATGTTTTTGCTGACCAAGGTTCAATCCTTGTTGCTGGAATCCTAATTCTGATCCTAACTTCTAGTACAGCAATGGAGTTTTGAAGTACAATGGCAGATTATATATTGGAGTTGGAGGGGAAATCAGATCAAAGTTGATCCAAAATGTTCATGGATCTCAGGAAGGGGGGCATTCAGGAATTCACAACAACATTTATAGAGCCAAGCAGCACTTCTACTGGCCAAGGATGAATCAAGATATAAAGAGGGAGGTGATGCACTGTGAGGTATGTCAAAAATGTAAGGGGGAGCACATGCCCTACCCTGGATTACTTTAGCCTTTACCAGTGCCTTTACATGCTTGGAGTCACATCAGCATGGACTTCATAGAAGGATTACCTAATTCAGGGGGTAAAGATACTATTATGGTGGTAGTGGATAGATTTACAAAATATGGGCACTTCATTGCCATCTCCCATCCTTTCACAGCCATTACAGTTGCGAGAAGCTTCATTGAGGTTGTGTTTAAACTCCATGGACTACCACAGAGCATTGTATCTGATAGGGATAAAGTATTTACAAGCAAGTTTTGGCAGGAACTATTTCAACTCATGGGCACCCAACTCCACTTGAGCTTTGCTTATCACCCTCAATTAGATGGGCAATTGAAAGACTCAACCAGTGCTTAGAGATGTACTTAAGGTGCACGAAATATCAACATCCTAAGCAGTGGGGAAAATGGCTCACACTGGCAGAGTGGTGGTATAATACTTCCTACCATTCCTCCATAAGAATGACTCCCTTTGAAGCCCTTTATGGAATCAAGCCACCTCAATTGTCTTTGGGACCATACCAGCAATCAAATGTTGCAGCTGTGGAGGAGTGGCTTCAACAAAGATATTGATTAAATCAGCAGCTAAAGGAGAATCTTTCACAGGCAAATGCCAGAATGAAATTATATGCGGATAAGAAGAGGTCTGAAAGGTCTTTTGATGAAGGTGATTGGGTTTTCCTCAAACTCCACCCCTACAAGCAACAATCCGTAGAGCACAGACATAATTATAAACTAGGGGCAAGGTATTTTGGTCCCTATCAGATTATCAAGAAAATAGGCAGAGTGGCTTATCAGTTATCTCTCCCAGCCACTTCCAGAATCCACCCGGTCTTCCATATCTCATTATTGAAGAAAAAATTGGGTGATGGAGCAATGCCAGTATTGCAATTACCGGACGAAACTCACCCACATCAGCTAGCGCACTTGCCTCAAGCCATATTACAAATCAGGGTGGTAAGCAGACGGAATCGCACAGCAACACAATGGCTTATTAAATGGACAGATTTACCTGCAGATAGTTCAACGTGGGAGGATGCTGAATGGATTAAATCGAAATTTCCTCTCTGTAGATCTTGGGGACAAGATCAATTTGAGAGGGAGGGTTGTCAGGTGAAGAGCAATTGGGGAATAAGAAGAAACGGAACTGAAAGGAAGAAGCCCAACAGCAATTAACAGAATTTGGAATTGCAACGACACCGTTTTGCCTAAATAAATTGTAATAGGTTTGTTTTACCCTTTATCACTTTTAGTAGGGGAAATGTGACTTTTAACTGTATGAAGGGATATATAGCACCCCAGGTCTCCATGGGAAAGCACATCTGATATTTATGTGGAAATTGTTGAAATCGTTCAACAGCTCTTCTCTTCTCCTTCTTCTAATTTTTCTCTTTTACCTTACCCCCATTCTCTTTATCTGTGTTTGGTGACATTATTTTACCGTTTTCCCCCTTCCCCTTTCTGTTTTATCTTGTATTGGTTACTCGATTCAGCTAAGTTCAGTCCATTTTCTGTGTTACGGATTGAGGGAGGCAACAGACTGTGACATATACCCTTTTCAATAAAATCAGATATTCACAAAAAAAAAAAGTGAAAAATTATCTGAGGTACTGCTCAACTTCACTGCTATCAGCTACATAGAGCAAGAAAATCAGCAATGGCTGGATAAAGGTGGTTGAATAATGCTTCGTTCAGGTAAAATGAGTAACCGTTCCAGTATTTTAAAGAGGACTTCACATGTCGGCAAAACAAAAAATTAAGGCCAGCAACAAGTAAAATCATTTCTTTAGTACTGTGATTTTTTTTTCATTTTCGAACCATCAAGTTCAATATTTGGATTTCAAAGATGCATCTGAATATAAAAATGCTGCCTGCAACTTTCTCTTTCTTCTTACTGTCCTGGCTTCATAAGTTTGATAGGAAATTCATGCAATCAAAGTAAACTAAAACAATACTTAATCTCGCTTTTTCTTCACAATTTAGTCCCAGTACCAACTTGCCTGATGACATATATTTCACCCGCTACACCTCTTTCAGAAAAATAGATATGAATAGATGCAAAAAAAAAAAAAAAAAAANAAAGGCTTCTGGTACCAAGGGAAAAAGCAGATCACCTGGCAGCTATTCCTGAGTAAACATCACCAGGTTTTTCTCCAGCAACCAAATTAACAGTCGCTGCTCCCAACTGAATAAATAAAACTAGTGAGCCTGTTAGATTGAAAATTAGGGATGGGGGACTGACGAAGTTTAACAAGTTATAAGATCTTCCAGCTGCCTAAGAACACAGAAACCACTCAGCGTGGTAAAACATGAACTTGAAATATGCGTGATGTGGATTGACGTGATTGGTTGCACTTCCGAAGTTTAGGAAGAAAGGCATCAAGCAAGAAAAATTCTTGTTAATCTTTGTATATATTATGTTGATCAAGATTTTTTTACCCAATAAGAGTCTCAATTTTTCGTACTAATTATAATACCTAGTATTCAGGCTGCTGATTGCCAAAAACAGTTTTTGTACCATAATATCTTACACGAGAAATGCATGCCAAGATGGTCAAAGAAAACAGATAAATCAAATCACCTTATCTCTACCAAGGGCAGCATAGTGCTGTAAACCATTGCAGGAACCATCCTAGAAAATCACAACGTATTAGATTAGATTTAAACATTAATAAAGAAGGGGAATAACAACTCCAATAATCAAAAAATTTCCTGGATTACCAAATAAAAATAATCAAACGAAAAATCAATGCTATGAATCTTTGAAATTTTTTGTAGCAATCGTATTAACCAGACTTGAAAGTAAAATGCCACTACAAAGTAACATTTCAGGCATCTAATGTAACGCCCCGACATTTTATAGAATAAAATTATTTGGTCTAGATACTTTTTTTATATATAATTTTGAAAGTTGGGGGACTAAAGTGAAATATGTTTTATATTCTTATTATTTTTGGGTCAAATAATTGAATATTGATAGAGCGGGAATTAGTATATCAATATTGGGCTTGTTTTGTAGTTTGTATTAAATGATGTATCATGGACTCAAGAAAAAGTTAATTTGGATAAGTTAGGCCAAAATATTAAAGTTTAAATGAGTTGTCATTAATTAGTAATTTATTTAGTTTATTGATTTTAAACAGGTTGGCAATAGGCACGCATGTGGTTAGATAAACATAAACTAACCTTTTTATTTAACTAGGATTTGTAATTCAAATAAAATTGAAATTGATCTTATTTAGTTGAATTGAAATTTGCAAATCCCACTTCAAATAGGAAACTTATTCTTATCCAATTCTTATATAATTTGTGGTGGTACACATTTGTTATTCTTCAATTGCACACCAACTCAACTTGTGAATATTTTTCCACTATAAATACTACATGTAGTCCCAGTATTTCAACACAAAAGAAAAGAGAGAGTCGAGAGAGAAGCATAGAAAAAGGATTTTCACGTGCATTATTTTACATTATTTCACAACTTTTCAAATTTATCAAGGTAATATACTTATGTGCAATTGGTTTGTTTCCGAATACCTTTATGTAATCAGTCATTTATGCATGAATTGCCGTGGACCTTCGGATCCTTTATAAAGAGATATGAAATCCTCTGGGAATTTAAGATGACCTAAAATGGGCGTGTCGCTTGTCACCGATATACTCCATAAGATGAGTGGTATGAAATGTTTAAATTGATTGTTATATATTTGTGTATAAAAAATGCACGTATCTTACTGGATATTTATAAATACTCACTCTTACAAAATTTTACAGGTTAGTTCGGGTTGATTGGATTTGTGGCATGATGGTAATGCGGGCTGCCAGAGAATTTGAAGAAATAAAATTACTAGATTTTCTGTTTTTAATAGATTAATTAGTTTTATTTATGTTCAAGGACATGTTTATATTTAATAGTAGTTGAGTACGTTTATTTCGTACAATAAAATATCAATGTTTAATTCAAGTTCATGGATAACCCATATTTTTATTAAATAAATTATTTTTATCGTTCCGCATTTAATGTAAAGAAAAGTGAGTTTTTGGTAACACTTCATGATTTATGAAAATTTAGGACGTTATATTTAGCATTATGCAGTCAATTTACAGGGGCAAAACATAAAAACCAGTAGGATATAAAAACTATCGGTCCCACACACATTTGTGTGGGACATAAGTATGCCACACCATACTTATTTGCTTATAACAAATAAAATAAGCCCACCTAAACAAGCTCCAAGTCAATATAAAAATGCACCCGGTCTTCCAGTATATCAGGCTCGATACTCCAAACACCAAGTTTGACACTAATACAATTAGCATTCAAAACTAAAAAAATTCTATAGGAAAGATTGCATGTCCCCAATTTTCTCTCTAACATACTTTACAACCCTGGCTATTACTACTAAAGACAATTTGTTTATTCTACCAGGCAGTGAGATATATTGAAGGTTTAAAAAAAAACAGTATGTTACATAAGAACACTACCTGATGAACAGGGATATGCGAAATTGTTGTCACTGGAGATGGACTTCTCAGAGCTTCAGAAAGATTAATGCATACGGCCAAACACTGAAATGGATCTTCTGCATTCAACCACCAGCACTTCCCTTCAAGTGGCCTGTCTGCAGAATCAAATATATCATCCAAGTGGTTCTCAATAAAAGATATTCGACCCTCATGAGATAATTTGTCCACACCATTGGCAAACAGATTTGCCAAGTGTATCTTAAGCCAATGCAAGCCTAATTTCCCAAGCGGACGTCCCTCCGCAAACTCCAGGATTCCCCTACAGATATCGGAACCCAGATGGTTTAAATGTGGATGCATGGGGTATGCCCGGCCACGGAAATCAAGGTTGTGTGGGTAAAAGAAACCTTCCTCCTCCTTCATTCTCCGTGCAACCTGTTCACAATCAAGAAGACTTCATTTAACTCTTATTGCCAATATAATGCACTAATACAATTTCACGAAGGACAATAGATCTAACAGCAAGTTTGAGCTCTATATCACATCGTTGTGAATGCCTCTCTCTGTTCTCTTTCTTGATAGATTTAACTTTCCACTTCCATTTCTTAAGTACTGCTTCATCTTCTGTATCTGGCTGCTCTGGCAGAGGGATCTGCATGAAACAAGAAATATGCAACAGTTAACCTAGGTCAACAAATGAAAACAATTCCGAATGGAAAAAACAGAGATGCAGAGTAACACACATCATTCCGGTCAACCAAGTCCCCAAGGCGACCTCCACTAGCCCATATTCGGTCAATGACCCCAAGTACTCTCTTATTCACTCTCCATTTGGTGCTTCCAAGCGTATCCAAAGCCTGAACAAGAAAAGGGAAATATAAATTTCACATATCACAGTATCCACAAGACCACTTGTAAACTAAAACCAAAAATAACAAAAATGAGTACCAAACCTCAAAGACCGGATCTAACTGTTTCCTAGGGACCCTCTTAACTGCTTCCCGTTGTTGTCTTGCTCCATGTGTGCGCATGACATATGAAGGCAAATATAAGTGTGCACCCCTGTCATAACTGCAGAAGAAAAGAAGATATTTGATCAGAATCACACCCCATAAGTAACCTTCACCTGCTGGACTTAAAAACAGCCAATCAGCTCTCGGAACCCTTCAAAGGAGTTTAAATTGGACAACAATTCTTATTTCTTAGGAACCAATAAGCTAATAGAACTTCCTGCATTAAAAGCATCAGAACTTCTCAAAATCTAGAATTGTAGTTTTGCTGAAAGATTCCCTCCTCATAAAAAATGAGTCAATCTTCCTTTTCTTGGCTGTTCTATAAGTAAATTACCCATGTTTCGAACTTAATTTTTGAAATACTCCCTCCTCTTAAAAAATGAATCAATCTTCCTTTTCTTGGCTGTTCTATAAGTAAGACCCCTTACAATTTCCCATGTTTCGAACTTAATTTTTTTCCCGCATCTTTACATATGCAGCGATTTGAAAAGACACCCACTAGTAATAAAATAAAATAAAAAGAGACGCTGTAGGGAAAAAAAAAGATCTCTTGCATTATTTGAAGTCAACATAAATTTAACCCTAAAAAGTTGCATTCCCAATACAACCCCCATGAAAGAAACAGAACGAGATAAAGTTTGAAATCCATGGACATCAACAGAGACAAGAAGTTATCAAAATTAAACCTATGGCAATTTATATCTACTCTAGAAAACACACGTATATATTTCAAGAAATACTGGAAAATCTACGTTACCTGAATTGGGATACGAGTGTTGGAGCTGATGGTGTGCACGCATCAAAAAATTACTCTCTAAATATAAAAGACACGTGCAAGGAAAAATATAAGATATGTACTTATTTGACTTATTTTTACTTTTCTTTAGACCGTACAAACTGTTCAAAGTGGGCGTTCCCAGTTTATTTGAAATAGTTAATGCAGCATAACAGACAGGTGTCCAATACACATGTCCAAATATCAAGTATTTGGTAAGGTCATGCATATAAAACCAAAGTATCAAAACTTGAAAGACAATAAAGAATCCAATAACTATCCACGCGAAGAATAGATGTGCAGAAATATGCAGTCTTTTCATTTGAATCTGAGCTCATGCTTTTGTTGATGCATTTCATGAAACTGTCATGTTAGAATCTTTAATAGGTAAAAATTAGCCAGGGGAAACATCAACCTTTTTTTATTGTTGAACTGGTAACCTAATCTAATCAGGAAAAACAGAATAGCACTCCTATAGGCCAGTGGACTATATAGTCCTAATTTCAAGTCCATCCATTAAAAGTATGTGTCACATCCAACATCTCTTGAGCGTCTTAGTATTAATAGAAGTCACATAATATACCAATTAAAGGTGATTGATCAAAATTCATACTTTTAAGATATTATATAAAAATGAAAAGGAGAGAATGACATTTCCAATCAGAACCACCCAGTTAACATACCCGGTCCACTTGACTGGAGGCACTAACATTGGCATATAAGGGATGACCATGTGCCTGGCCTGTAAACAAAATATTAACTTTTAGGTATTAATTTACATGGGAGATGATAAAAAATTAACATTAACTTCAAGTTATACATTGGAGTTCATCAAAAGATTCTTTAGTTATAAATTCTTTCTCAGATTTAATACACTAACTAGTCTAAATTTAATACAGTAAGTGAACTAAAAATAAATTTCCAAGTCACGCCTTAATAATTGTGCTATTTCGAAATAATTGTATCTGATTTTTCCCAAAGAAGAACATGAAGAAATAAATGAACTTACAGTTCTTTCAAGGCCTTTAGTGACAAGTGGATCACATTGGATAACACCATATCTTCTGCTAAAGTTCCTGCACAAAGAGAAGCTAGTAAGCACTGTTGAAGACTTGAAGCAACAAAAAGAAAGCTTGCTTATAAGACAGAAGAATAAAAAAAAAACTTGCTTTGTTTCTTTCCGCACAGTTATACAAGTGTGTATAAATGCAGGTCGAATATCAGGTGGACTGTCTGCTAACTGATCGACTGGAGGCTGTATATAGGCTGTTAAAAGCAGCAATTCAATGAGTCGGCTGCCAACCTGAGAGTTAAAATAACTGCACATTTAGCTTGTAAGAAAACTGTAAACTTAATGCAATGAGTACAAGAGTTAGGTCAGACCTTTGCTTTAGCATCAGTGCCCCACGGTTTTGAATCATCCTGTCCTTTAACTAGTTGCCTCACTGCTCGCAGCTTTCGTTTTTTCATCAAATTATTAACCGCCTTTCGTAATACTTCTTGTTCTTGGTCATTGCCATAAGATCCACCTCCTTCCTGTTTTGTCTCTTTAACTTTTTGCCTCTCAGTTTTCTTCAAGAATTTGTGTATTCTAACCTGATCAATGACAGAAATTGTTAGGAAAATAATAAAAAAAGCCACCATTACAATCAACCAACCATAAAAGATTCTGAAATGGATAAAAGCATATTACCCCCATGTCCCCAGAAAAGGCACCCCACCCTTTCAAATTTTAAAAATAGGCAAATTACACCCTTGTTCCTTAATTCAAGCTTGTTGCATCCATTTATTAATACTTTGGCAATGTTCCAAACCAAAACACACTCCGGGCATGCAGCACACACTTTCAATCGATATCATGATCTCCTAAATAGCAAGCTGAATCTTATCTGGTTTAACATTTCTAATTTCCTACCTACTACCTTAATTTAATCATTTAATGAATCCTAAATGTCCAGCAAGTCAGTGAAAAATTTCAAGTCTTTATGATTCAAGAATTACTGGAAACCATCTCAAATATTCCCAGTCTCGTCTAATCTACTTCAAGTGATGTGAAATATTAAATTCTACATAACATGCTCTCTTCACAACAACACTCCACATATTCAGAATTCAACCTTGCGTGTTGACACTAGGAAGCCACCGAAAATGCTACCACTTACCAATAATATAATAATTTGATGTCCTTATTTTATTAAGTAGTAAATAGTGAGTTCAAGCAAGGGAGCAACTAAAACTAGGCAATATAACTAAGTCCTAAAATTTTCCAACTAGCCTTTCAAATAAAGGCAGTTGGATATGCAAAAATCTATAGCTCACCAACCTCCTGCTCAATTGCATCACCTATCATGCAAGCAGCCTGAACTACCCTCGCACACCCATGCTCACCTCCGGTCATCAACAATCCCATTAGCTTATGCATTGTAATAATAGACATCATGTCAGCTGGCAAGTGATCAAAATATTTGGCATAGGCTGCCTTACTCTTCCCTTTCCGAATGAACTCCTGCTCTGCAGCAATCTTATCACGCAACGGCTCAAACCATCCCAAAAATAAAGACTTCATGTAAGGCAAATTGGGAGCCAATTTCTGCTCACACATATCCATTAAAAGCTCCTTATACTCTTTAGCCGCTTGCTCCCACGCTTCAGTCTCGATCCTAGCCTGCCTCCTCCTAAGCGCTTGGTACTTCTGTTTCCCCATCCCATGAACGCTCTGCTGCCCCCAGCGTATACAATACTGTTTCCTCTCCACCTTTTTCATATCGGTTAACAATTCCTGAACCTCATCAGCCACAGAAAGATTAACATGATTATAATCATCCTCCACATTAGTGGGTGATACCGCCACAGCCTCTGCCACAGAGGCATAACTTTTTGGGCAAAATCCATAACTATTGACTTGGCTTCTCACACCGCTCAAAATAGGCCTGCCCACGACTTGGTCCCGGGTAAAAACTTCGCCAATTTTTCGAAGACCCAGTTCAGGATAACAAATACTGGAGCTAGAATTAAGCTCAAAAAGGGGCCTAAACTTAAATTTCCCCGGAAAAGTCGAATCTTGGGAGAATCCAAGAAAGCTGCAGGTGCGAGAAAATGATTGGAGGTTGAGAGAAAGCTTTTTTGGGGTTTTTGACGTAGCTTGTTTAACAAATTTTCTCAACATAACTGGAGAATTGTTGGGTTGGTTAGAACAAGAACTGCAGGCTTACCCAGTGGAATTTTTGTCTGATCAGTTTTGATGCTCAAAGAAAGCTGAGGTTTGCTGCTGTACATAATTGTTTCAAGAAAATTGAATGGAGTTCAAAAATTTATCGATTTTAGTAAATGAAAGAGTTTGAGTTGGTACTGACAAAACGTCTACAAATGCGACTCTAAACCCTTCTAAAACCTCTTTTCCGTACAGTTGTATGATTTCTAAAAAACAATCATGTTAAAAACTTTAGCGTCTCTTTGTTTTTAAAAAATTGTGACTGAAAAAAGTGTCTATTTTTAAATTGTCCAATGATGTGTTGTCACGTGATACAATATAAGCAATAGTGTAAAAGATGACGTACATGTAGCGTGATTGCTGAAAAAAAATGGGAGGAAATGTTTAGTCCGAAATTACTATTTATATAGCATGATGATCATAAAACTTACATTTGAACAATTTAGTCCTGTGTTTTTCATTGTTATCACACTTGTCCATGACAACAAAAAGTGGTTCATATCACAAGACTCTAAAAATAATTTAAATAAAATGAAAAATGAACAATGAAAATAAAAAAAAATAAAAAATTGTTACTCTCAACATCCAACCGGATCTCCAAACACAATGCTCTTTTTCTAAAACGTAGAATTAAATGATTGAAATGTAGGATGCAAATTGAGTCTTGATGTCAAAATTTGTAATTGTGATACGTAGACAAATGAATAAATTAAATGTAATTATTAATGCAATTTCAACAACTTTTGGCTAAATCCATCGTAGGGGCTCAGGATTAACTGTAATTAGTAATGCTATTTCAACTCAGATTACAAGACTTCTGGCTAAATTTGATAATTTTTTGTGTACATAGGCATGTTTTTCTTGTTATAACGCCAAGGCCACCCCTTTTAAAGGCGCAAATGAGGATGGTAAGTGCCTTCATATTGCCATTTCCTTCGAATTTTTGTACGTCGCATGCATATAAAAGTACGTTTCAAACGGGGATTGTAGTCTTCATAATCAGTTTTCCACTAGCAAAAATGACTTGGATTTTGACATATGATCGTTGAAGCATGTAACGGAGTTAGGTCAAAGGGCGTTCAATCATTTTCTTGCCGACTGAGGAAAGGCCTTGCAGAGATTAGGGTCGAGGGTGTTCTTCAATGACATCATGTATGTGTACGTATCGAGGGGATTGATGAGATTCATAATGCCTTTGAACTCATATTTTTGTATATATACGCCGTCAATACTTTGTACACTTGTGGAAAGCGAGAAACAATCTTGAAAGATACTGCTCTAGGGACGAGTATATTTTCTGCCATAATCCAGCTGGTAAATATTAGGACATCAATAGACTAGGCATAAAATGCAATGTCGTGCCAGATGAATCGAAATATTGTACCATTGATCTTCCATAAACAAAAACTTCTCTAAATATAATTTATCTTTAAGACATGAACCAAACCTCTCTGGGGAGAGAGGAAAGGAGTGGGGGTGGGGGTGTCGTGGCAATAATCACCTTAGAAACCCAAATCTGTATGCCAACCTGGTTCCTTCACAAATTTGAGAATCTCAAAAGAATGTATGATGAATCAGAGATTTGTCTAAGGTTTGAAGTAATGTTTTGCAGCAACAACTGTACCCAATTGCTTGTGTCGTGCAACGAGAGCAGTGCGTGAGATTCCAGCAAGCTGAGCTACGGACGATGCCATGGAGGAATGGACCAAATCAAAATACATTACATTTTCAACCCTTCTTGTGAAATTTCAGCAGGTGTATCTTGGATGGGAACTTAGCAACCATGAATTCTGGATTTAAAAATGCCTTCAATGAAAATGTAAACAGCAAAACCATTACTATCAATATGTATTTTGCACGAATGCAATGCTATACGTGTAGGCAGGGAGGAGTTGAGAGTAAGATCATCAGCAGAAGGAAACAAGTGCAGTATTATATTATAAATTACTTAAGTTAAAAATGGGGCAACAAATGAGTGAAAATAAAAACTTCAGCCATTAGGACTACCTCTGATCCATCCTCAGACCTTTGCACCCACGGGCTTGAAACAGTCGATTTTGCATAAAACAGCCGATCTCATCATATCTCCAAAGCTGCCATCATAGAATTACAACAGTCAAAAAAAGGTTTTTGCATATTTATTCATTGCATGATGGCATACGGATATAGTAAAAAGCATGCACGTGAAAAAAACTCTTAAATATTTAAGTTGAGCCCAACCGATCTATACTGTTCCTGGCTTTCTCTGGCTGTTCAGCATTGTTATTTGCTTTCTCAGAAAAATCCACACTCTTTCTCAATTTTTCTCTCCTGTCAATGCTGGTTCTGGATTTCTCTCTTCGATCCGTGCTTGCCCTGGGTTTTTCTCTTTGATCAGTGCTTGATCTAGACTTCTCTCTCTGATCTGTGCTTTCTTTAGCTCGGCAATCTATGCTGTTTCGCGCATTATCCGTCTGATTTGCAGATGGTATAGATTCATTTTTCAAATGTGCTGATTTTTCAATTGCTATTATGAACTTCTTTAAATGCTTAATATATTCCGGGTAAAGTTCCAGGTCACAATGATTGCCACCTTTAACCCATAAGGGCTCATACTTCTCTTTGCAAAGCTCCCAGAGCTGCCTCCCGTGGGAGCAATCTACAACGTCATCTGCAGTACCCTGTAAATACAGGGGAGAAGAGAAGCGTGTTATGAGAAGGGAATAAATCGTACCTGTAAATTCTGCAAGAACACATTCAAACTACGGATAGATAAAAGTTTCTATCCAGAGTCATTTGTATTCCAGGATTTTGACATTTTAGTACAATTACTTCATTTTTTGAACTGAATTTCTCAATACAAATTGATTTAGCCAGTATGAAAGGGTCATTTAGGATGGTTAAACTGCAAATTAATAGCAGCAAAGGTTTATCACAGTGCCATCATCTGCTCTTCAAGTGCTTCGTGTAGCACTCACACTATTAAAATAACATATTTATGATGACAGGAATGATAATCAATGTTGGTGGGGTGGATTAGGCATGAACTGAACTAGGGCTTAAAGTTACTTTAGAATCAGGTTCACGGGAATTATTCTGGTACTATCTAAGAAGTTATTTCGCCACAAAAATGCACCAGCTTGGATAGTGGGAATGAATAGATACACGACAACTGCAAAGATTAAAAATAATAATAATCAACTACCATATTTTAGCTTCTGATATCTCGGCTGTGCTAAAAAGAAAGATGAGCTAAAATTTTCTGATATTATAAGCGGAAATATCAAATTAATTGCTTAAAATTGACCTTCTTGTTATGTTAAAGATATGGGACAGGATTTTTCACACTCACTGGACAGCCTCCTGCTTTCCTCTCGCCTAACTAGTTCTCGATTTACCAATAAGGGGGAGACATGATACTTTTTGACTTTATTTTACATGACTTATGCATCAAAGGCATAATACCAATAAGCATCCCAATGCATAACAAATTAAACTGTGGTGTAAGGATTAAGGGGATTGAAACAATCAAAAATGTTCTGATCCGTGCAGTAAGAAAATATAAACTAAAGTTTCTCTTCAAAACCAACTCTATCATGGCAGCTAGGATGCCAAAAAACAGAACAAAAAAAATTAGATTAAAAACTTGAGCAAGATATGGGCATGGAGTTAAAAATCTTTTGGTACTACAACAAGAATAGGAAACTAATTGTCTTCAATTGCCAGTTATTTCTTCACCGATGGTTGACACTCTAGTAATAGTAACACTAGAAGACGAAAAATGAATTATTAAGTTTTCATACATTCATAGACCCCTCTATAAACATTCAAATCCATAAGACCTGTTATGAGAAAGTAACTGCCAACGCTTTGTTTTTAGTTAAAACATTCTCATTAACGCCTTTTCAGTGCTCATCCCACCCCAACAATGGCTTTGGCCCATCACCTCCAAAATGTTGGTGTTCAAACAGGAAAAATATGCTTTTCAATTACATTAGATTCAGCATCTTCTGGTGATCAGGAGTAGCCTCGGGATGGATAAATATTAAACACTATTACTGATGAGAATACATATGGAAAATTGTATTTGAGCAATTACAATAAAGCAAAAATCTCCAATACTGTAATTTATTCCAGAAAGTAATGAGATAAAACTCACATGAATAACTAAGACAGGACATTGAACCAATGGGATTTTTTCAATATTCTGCATCACAAGGGAGAGTAAAACTTGGTCAAATGAAAATGAAGCCTGGAAAACATATATGAAAGTTAAAAGATCAATTTTGTGCTAATTGCATTAAATTATTTTACCTTATAAATGTCAAACCAGTATGTCCGCTTAACTGGATACATTACTCGAAGACCAGACATGATTGGACTGTGAAGAACAACTGCCCTTAATCTAGACAAACAGGATGCCAAATCCAAAGTGGGGCCGCTCCCAACAGATTGCCCGTATAAGATTATATCTTCTTCTTTCACCCCATAAGTATCTTGAAGACATTTATACACAGCTTCTATATCCGCGTAAGTGTTCTGCTCACTTGGCTATCAAAAGAATGATAAATACAAAATTTAGCATTTTTGTCCTAAAATTCCTTTAACACATCCACCAAGTCTGTTTCTCATACCTTGCCGGTGGACTGTCCATACCCTGAGTAGTCATACCTGCCAAAATTATAGGTAATTAGGAAATCGGCAATGAGAATGTTCAATTGCCTGGTCTTTCCCCTATGCTGTGATTGGTTGGTATCAAAACGACAATTTGTGATAATCAAAGGACAATAATAAAAAAGGTAGCAGAAATAGAATCTTGTAACAACATCTCACAAGGAAATTAGCCCTTGTTTGACACCCATTTTATGGAAGAATTTGATTTGGAATAGTGATTGATAGAAGAATGTGTGGTTAAAAAGTAAGGTAATTTTTTGGGTTTATGTGTAATATTATTTTATTGATAGAATGTGTGGTTGAAATGAAGAAAGGGAAAAAAAAAAGAATGAGAATGAGAAAAAAAATGGATGTCAAACAAGGGCTTTAAGTTTCCACGACCAATCTATATATAAAGATTCTATAACAGGTGGGAGAGATAATTGATCAGTTACTTTCGCCAATTAAATAACTACACACACTCTTTCCACTTCAAGAAACAAATTCTAACTCTCAATCAACAGCTATATTTACAACAGATTCCTCAATATAAAGATGAATCACCAAAAAACCTTTTAATTAGCCACCCATCCAAGCACCTCACAATCTCTAGCACAGTCATTATACAAACAACTTTCTAATAAAAAAATCGAACCTTTCTCGATCCTAATATACTGAAACAATACAAATAAACAAACAAACAAATTATTGATCAAAATTTTCCAGAATGTGTAGGAATTTCAGTACCCCATCATGTTGACTCGTAGGTGAATGCTGAGCTCACTGAAAAGATCATACATCTGACCCAGATCGGCGGCGTTGCCGTGGGAGTATAGAATCGACTGCTTCGCCACTGGATTCTTCACATACATCGCAACGATCTCGTTCCCCCTCTTGGTCTTCACTTTCAAAACATCCACGTTATCCTTCTCCGTCACCTCAGTCATCCTCAGTTTGCCAGTCCCCTCCTCCGCCGCCACCCCGTACGACGGCGGATTCGGCGGAAAGAACGCAAATTTCGCCGCCATCGACGACGTCACAGCCCCCATCTATATATAAATGGATAGAACCTCTCCCTATATACACATATACAGATGTATATATATGTGGGATTTGGAAGGGTTACGAAGAATTTCCTTTTCTATATCAGGGATTCTCGCTAGATAGAGTGGGTTTTGCTCGTAGAATTTGGATTTCAATTATTACGGTACCATATAAGATTTGTACGTGGTTATCTGTGTCGAAAGGAAAAAGGAGGAGGGATTTTCGGCGTACAAATGGAAGATGGCACGTGCGGTGTAATAAAGAAGAATGACCGTAGGGGGTACGAACATTCCGTGCATCGTTACTAAAGTCGTTGGTGTTCAAACTGCGACTTTTATTGTAAACGCATCGTTTTGTAGTTATGTTGTAGACGATTTGTTGAGTGCACGGGGGTATTGGTGTAACTTAGGGTAAGAAATGAAGTGGACTTTAGCAAGAAAGTTGTAGGCTTTCTCTTAGGCCTACACATACATGAGAGTTCGATAGTTCCAAGAATAATGTTGTTGGACATAGACACAGTGTTTGGATTAGACTGTCTAACGGCTGGAATGATGTGTATGTTCGGTTTAAGTTCTTTTCTTTTTTCTTTTTGGGTTGGGTGGGAATGCGGTGGGAGTGGTGGGGTGACAAGCTTGGATACTTATATTTGGAGCCTTAGGGTGTGTTTGAGCCACATTATTTTGAAAGAATGTATTTTGGAATAGTAGATTGATGGAGAATGTGTGGTTGAAAAGGAAGAAAATATTATTGATGTGATGAAAAATATTATTTTATTGAAAAATGTATGGTTGAAAATAAATAGAAAATGAAAATGAAAATTTTAATGTGACTCAAACATGGACTTAAATGAGTTGATTCAAGTCGTTTGACTTGTCTACCGGCCCAACTTGACATGAGAGGTGATTCATACTCTTTGAGGGGCAAGTGACTCGTTTTATTGAAGTGTGGCTCGACTCTTTTCACGAGTTCGTCCCTTGGTGAGGCAAATTGAACCAGGGCGTCTTGTAGAATTTTATTATTATTTTTTAATTTGCCCTAAAAAAATAAAGGAGTGAGAGTATTTTGTTTTTCAGCTCGCCCTGAAGAGCTCGTCCCACTTCTCCTCCCTACTTACAGTTAAATAATCTTTTTCCTTCTTCTATTTTTCTCCTTGAGGCTCGATGTTTTGGACTTCTGGAACAATGTGTTAATTGAGCATTTGACGCTAGGCATGTTGTGCTAGGTTTTTTTTCGAGTCTCCATCATTGTTTCGAATGTTTGGCACAATTTGTTATATGTGCATTTGATGTTTGGCGTGTTGTGTTTGAATGTGGTAAAGTGGATTAAAGTAAACATAAATGAACACTCATTATATATTTGGTACTCGATATTATATATATTATTTTCTTGATATGTAATGTTTTTTTTTTTTTTTGTTATGGGTCCATTAGAACTTCTCCCACATGCATCGTTTTTGTACTTTGTTGTATTATTGGGACTTTCTTGTTATTCTCAATTTGATTTCCTTATTGTTTTGGACTAGGAATTTTTGGGATTAAATTTTGAAGCCGGATGGTGAATATAACAATACAAATATATGGTATTTACTATATACCATTTCAATTTTAAGAAATAAGTTTTAAATATTCAAAAGTGAGGTAATAAATAATATATATATATATATATATATATAAAATTACATTTAATTAATTTTTTTCCTCATTCTTCTCTCTTTCTATCATCTTCCTTCTCTATTCTCTTTTTTTTTTCTCTCTCTCTCTCCCTTCTCTCTAACAACAACTAGCCTCTCTCTCTCTCTCTCTCTCT
This sequence comes from Fraxinus platypoda, assembly GCA_903798405.1. NCBI lineage: Eukaryota > Viridiplantae > Streptophyta > Magnoliopsida > Lamiales > Oleaceae > Fraxinus > Fraxinus platypoda. Next base: position 26,105 of record CAIGRT010131472.1, read on the forward strand.
CTCTCTCTCTCAGCGAAGAGCGTCGACGCTACATAGTGGCACTTTCACCGTTGTGTACGCAGCGGCACTGGCTATGGAGTTTTAGGGTGGTTCTAGATCCGATCTGATATGCTGCTTAGCCAAAATTTTAGGGTGACTTTTTTTTCGGTTGTTGGTGTTGTGCAAATGGTGGTGATGGTGAGATATATCTGTGACCTATGCACCATGACACGTGACATGTTACATGTGACCTGTAAATTGTTACCTGTGATATTGATCTAATGACATATGACCAGTTCTCTTGGATTTGTAACATGTGACATGTGAATTGTTTACATGTGACCAGTAAACTGTTATCTATGATATGGATCCAATGACTTGTAACCAATCATTTTGGATTTGTGACTTGTGGGCATTGATCTGTCACATATGTAATATGACTTTTAACATGTGAACTTTTATATGTGACCTATAACATATGAACTTGAATATGTGACTTGTTATCAGTGCACAAAAACATGTGATGTCTGATCTATGACTAGTTAATATTTACCTATAACTTATTGACATTGATCTGAGACTTATACAATGACTCGTGACCTGTAATCTGTGACTTGTGTATTGTGATATATGAACATAAGTCGGTGATTTGTGACCAATTTTATTTGATATGTGACATATGCACAATAACATGTGATATGTAACGAGTGCACATTGAACTTTGACAACTGAATTATGACTTGTAACAAGGGACTCGTGACATGTGCAAATGAACATGTGACCAGTAACATTTAACCGTACACCTTATGAATATGTGACCACTAGCACCGTTATCACCACCTGACCACAACTGTCGCACCACCTCACCATCACCATCACCATCACCACCGTTTGAAAAAAACCAACCACCGCCAACAAAAATTACAGTGGCTGTGCAAAAATTGGATCAGGTTTGAACAGTGTACTGCACTTTAAAGTATGAGCTTGTCACTGCACACAGATGTGGCAGCTTACGCGTTGCAGTGATGATGAAACTGCGCGCGATAGCATTGTAGCGACGATATCGCTGCTGTGACTCCAGTAGGGTAGGGTGAAGAGAGAATGAAAGTGACATCGAGGCTCCAGTGGGTTGGGTGAAAACAAAAGTGGGAAGAGAGAAGGAAATGCGACTCCGGTGGAATGGGGGTGAAGAGATATACAGGAAGAGAGAATGGAAGAGTGTGTGTGTGTGTGATGTCTAATGTGTGTTTAATAATATTATTATTAATATTAAAAAGTGATTTATGACTTGATTTTTGAATAAACAAACCTTAACCTTGATTTTTGAATTACAATCTTTAAAAACTTGCCTCCCTTTGATTTCCACGTGAATCAAACTATCAAAGGCTATGTTTTTGGGCTTTTGGCTCTTTTTCATTTGATTGGGAGTATACTATAATTAATTTAAAAAGATGAATTAGGCAATTGTAATATAATTTAGAAATGATTGGTCATATTGGCACCATATTTTTTTACTTATTGCACTAAAGATATTCAAGACTTGTTTATTGTAGCACTTGTGTTTATAATTTTTTCATTGAATTTTTATCTTCAAATTTTCAATAGTAAGCATATATCATTGTTGAAGAAGGTTTCTTCCAAAATATTCTGTTTGCATGCTTTGAAATTAGGAAAAAAGATTGTCACATTTTTGTATCTAATTATTTATTTATAATGAAAGCTTATTAATGATGGACAAATAAGCTTTTTTATGCTCTCCATCAGACTTTGGGGGTGTTAGGCTGTTAGCAAAGACAAGATGCGTTAATTAATAAAAATTTGACGAAAAAATTAAGAACATAAGTATTGCAATGAGCAAACCTAGAGGACATTGAATGCAATTAAATTGTGATGTGAATACATTTACCATTTAAAAATTAGTTATCTACAATATATTAAATATCGCATCAAGTGAGGATAATTTTCTGGACGATTTTAGCCCTACTACAATTTAATTATTTCAATAGAATTATTAAACATGCACGCAAATCAATAATTGAATTGTGTGAGAAAAATCAAATTGATTCATGAACATGAAATTTAATTAATTTGAATTAATGAATATAGAAAAAGAATAATATATATGCATTTAAACAAAGGTGTGTAAGTGAACCAACATGAAATTTAATTAATTGAATTAATAGATATAGAAAAATAATAATTTATATACATTTAAACAAATGGGTGTACATGAACCAACATTGAATTTAATTAATTTGAATCAATAAATATAGAAAAAGAATAATTTATATACATTTAGACAAATGACTATCATAGATTAATTAAATGAATAATATTGAAATTAAATAAGTGTATATGAATTTAAATAATTTATTTACTTCTATAATAATTAAATAGCTCCCAAATTATATAATCTTTAATAATTTATATATTTCTAGAA
>CAIGRT010131475.1:0-11485 GCA_903798405.1 Fraxinus platypoda
AAAAAAAAAAAAAAAAAATGAGGAAGCATAGGTGTGGTTTTAGAGGGTAGATCGGCACCCACCAGTGAGTGCGAACTTGGGAGGGATTAAAGACTTTGATGTTAGACCGATTTCTTCCTTTATAGGAGATGATTACTGGCAATGAATATTGGGCATGAAAGCGAGATTGGAATGAGAATGGCATGCATGGGGTTGAAATTTGTGCTTCTCACCTACTGAACATTCTAGAGAAAATCTTAGTGAGCACAGCTAGAGAGTGGTTCCAAGTTGCATGGTTCAAGAGTAGGGAATTTCGTGGTAGGTCCAACCAGTTGTGGTGTCTTCTTGGGTGCTATACTTATGGTGGTAAGAGAGTTCATCAACTCATTTGGCTATTATATGTTTTTTCTTCTTTGACCATGAAAGGTCTTCTTGCAAAAGAAATTGTTCGGCTTTATGGTATTTTGACTGTAATTCACTCGAACTTTCACCTCGAGGAGAGAGTGAATTTTGAGGGCACGGTAATGATAGGTCACTAGTTGGTTGGCTAAAGTGGTGGAGAGGTAATATGAGAATTTAGTAGAATAGATTGTATAGGCTTCCCAGTACAAATAGGGGAGGGTAGTTTCATTTAACTCAGATAGAAATTGATGGTCAATTGGGAGAGAGTTAGCCTCTCGAATGCTCACAATCCAATTTAATTTCTTTCAGCTTATTGATTATATAGACACAAAGTACCATATAAATCAAGTTTCTATCAGTTTTCTTCCTTTCTATTGTTTTATCCATTAAATTTCAAATGGTTAATGCTGAAATCTTTTAGTAAAAAACCAAATTGATTATCAATATCTTTGAACAAAACTTGAATCTATGTTCATTTACATTATAGATTTCTGAGTTTTGAATGATAAATTTATGTCGGAGAAATTTCTCGTCTTTCCTTAATGCATGATTTAATGGGATCTAGGAAATTTATTTTATATTTTTTGCAATGCCATTGTTGTACATCAGATCAATTGACTTGGGTTTCAACGATTTATAGCATGCTTGGGACTGCTAATGTGGATAATAAGTGGGTAATAGTTGTTAGTCCTATACGAATTGTGTAAATAAAAAATATGTTTTAACTTGCTTCAATTATAATTTAAGTTTTGCCAAGCGTGCACTTAGTTTGTTAATGTCTGATCGTGTGCAGTTCAGATTAAGGTGATATACATAAGTTTTTTGGCAATGCCATTGTTCACCTGATGAATTCACGCAGCTTGTAACTCTCTAGTTTGTTAACATTTAATGTGCATGTCTGCAGTGCAATTTTAATACTGAAAACAGTTTGGAGCATTATGGTGTCTTTTAGAATCTGCCGTCTTAAATATTTCTTTCTGATAGCCTTTCCTGCAATTAGTCATTTTTAATAATTGAGTCATGATATCCCATATCAATGGCAGTACCAAAGATTTTTAAATTTGGCATTTTGTCTATGTTCCCATCAGTGGTAATGTTGAGGAGAACTAGAGAGATTATAATCGCTTGTTGACTAATGTCAGTTTACATTGAAGTCTAGATACCATTTTTCAAATTTCCAAAAATATAGATCATCTGATTTTTATTTGTATGCTGATGGCAGGGACAACAATCTATTTCTCATGTGAAGCTTGGAAACAGGAAAGTGAATTTTGTAACCAGGAAGGGCATTTTAATTAGAGCATCGATGCAATCTTCTGATTCTACCGGTTCAGCTGCTCCTATTGCTCCACTTCAGCTAGAGTCTCCCATTGGACAATTTCTCTCTCAAATTCTGATAAGTCACCCACACCTTGTTCCAGCTGCAGTAGAGCAGCAGCTTGAACAGCTTCAAACTGACCGTGATGCAGATAAAGAGAAGGAAGAACCGTCTGCATCTGGCACTGACTTAGTATTGTACAGGTTAGTAGTTTAGTTCACAGCTTAGATAACTGATGCTTAGAAGGCATTCCTTCTTTTGAAATGCAATCCTCAGGAGGTGATTGGTGCTGAGTTATATAGTTATTAGTCATTAGTCATTTTCCTCAATTGCCAAACTAATGACACCATAAGAATGTGGTGTTTTTTTACCCTCCACCCCCAGGATTGTTCTCGTATGCAAACCATATGGGGTCATTCTTTAATTGAAAAGTGCATTTTGAGTAAGAACTTATAGTCTGATGGGTTATTTCTAATGATCAGGAGAATTTCTGAGGTGAAGGCTAATGAAAGGAGAAAGGCCTTGGAAGAGATATTGTATGCTTTGGTTGTGCAGAAATTCATGGATGCCAATGTGTCACTGGTTCCCACTATAGTCCCTTCGTCAGACAATTCTGGTCGGGTTGATACATGGCCTAGCCAAGAAGGGAAGCTTGAGAGTCTCCATTCTCGGGAAGCTTATGAGATGATCCAAAACCACCTGGCTCTTATTTTGGGAAACCGATTAGGTGATTCAACATCGGTAGCTCAAATAAGCAAATTACGGGTTGGCCAGGTTTATGCAGCATCTGTGATGTATGGATATTTTCTTAAGCGAGTTGACCAGAGGTTTCAATTGGAGAAGACGATGAAAATCCTTCCACAGGGGATCGACAATGAAGAGATTAAAATCCAACAGGAGAGGAACCCTAGTGTTGAAAGCAGTGACAAGTCTTTTGAGAATGCTCAACCCCACCCCGAAGTGTCATCATTGTCTGATGGAGGCTTTACTGCTGGAGGTTTCGGTCCTGCGATGAAGCCTTCAAGATTGCGAACTTACGTGATGTCGTTTGATGGGGAGACACTTCAGAGATATGCAACGATCCGATCTAAAGAGGCTGTTAGTATCATTGAGAAACATACCGAAGCATTGTTTGGTAGACCTGAAATTGTTATCACTCCTGAAGGTACCATTGATACTTCCAGAGATGAGCTCATCAAGATCAGCTTTGGTGGTTTGAGAAGACTAGTTTTGGAAGCAGTGACTTTTGGTTCATTCCTCTGGGATGTTGAGAGCTATGTTGACTCAAGGTACCATTTTGTTGCAAAGTAAGCTCTGTTAACACACTTACTCTTGGCAAAATAAAATTTGCGGGGGAGGCTTTACTGACCAAAAATATGCTATAATGGGATATATCGTGCACTAATTGCTCTGTAAATATGGTTTGTCTTAAATTACTTGTAATGAAGTTATAATTGGCTAACGTACTTCATGTGAGATTTAGTAAATTTTCTCATGGGATTTAACAGATTCTCTCGCTCAAATTCCCCGCTTTGAAATCTCAATTAAGTTCGGGTTTCTTATTGCTCAAATTATATTTTGGTGCTATGTTTTCTTTCCTATGGTTGATAGTATTTAAACCTTTTCATAGTGGCTCTTTATTACTTTGATTGGAATCCCGGAAATTGGTAGCTGGTATCCAAATTGTGTATGTTAGAGTGGTTATGTCTTGTTGAATAAAGAAACGGTCCTAATCTTTGGGTTTGCTCTGTGAAGATCCCCCATAAAACTTGTATTGCACTGTTTTCATATTTTAGTTAACTTTCTTTGGGTTTGCTCTGTGAAGATCCCCCATAAAACTTGTATTGCACTGTTTTCATATTTTAGTTAACTTTCTTTGTAATTGAAACTGAAAAACAACATGGGATGATAACCTTTTTCCTTTGATTCAGTTCTGAACGTTGGCTTTTAGCTTGTTCTTGTTTAAACCTGATAGTTTGATTGATAAGAGTATAATTGTTTGACATGTATAAGATTTTTTGGTTCTTAGTAATATGAAGTGTTTGCAAGGAACTGATATGATAGTTCTACTAGCAAGCTCGAAATATGATTTGAAAACTTGCCCGACCTGACTGGTTCAACCCCTTGTCGATGAATGGGATGCACTCGATCAACCTACCGGTTCAACTCGGAATTGAGATGAACCAGTCACATATTGTCATGAATCCACTTCACCTCCTAGTCTTGGTAGTTCTTTTATTATACATCAATGAATGTGTATGTGCCCGGCCAATTGAGTTTAGAAGTGTTAATCGAATTTGTCGAGGCAAGAACTTGATACATACGAGGGGATCCAGCTGATCGACTCGTAACCAGAGGAGGGTAAAGTCTGCTCGTTTGCATAAGGTCATGCGTCCCATACTCGTCTCATTTGAAGTACACAAGTACCTTGTTAACGAAATGTTCAGAGGCGATGCAAATCCAAGATTTAACACCAAGAAAAGATTGAAATAGTTATATTCTTGATGAACAATTCCCTACAATATTCAGCACATACGGATCAAATACACGATTCCCTTCCGAATTCAAAATGGACTATTTTCATTTGCAATTGAGTACGAAGGGGCACTGATTATTGTTGAAGATGAGAATTAATGCCAAAAAAAAGGCCAAAACTGCAATGAAAATAATTAATGTATACTACGGATAAATTATGATCTAAAACTAGTCATCAATGCCACAATTTCTTTACTTATTCAACTAATTTTTGTTTTATAATTTTATTTTCGCCTGTAAAATAAATTAAAGATAGACTACGAATTTACGTAAATGCTCTAACACCATGCAAGTTAGATGCCAAATGCAACGTGGATTCTATCGATCAATTAGTGTGCAATTTGAAAAAAAAAAAAAAAAAAAATTTATGTTTTGAATGGTATTTTTTGGAGATTGTGTGGTTAAAAAACAGAGAAAAATTTTGGATTTACGTGCAGAATATTTTATTGTGTAAATATGTGATTGAAAATAAGTATGAAAAATAAATTAAATTAAATTTAAAGCCACAAAACAGGGATCTTTCACCCCCATTAATTAATTTTATTTTTTTTCAATGCATTGTTCTCTCTAGGGCGTTGAGGAGCCTGTGGGCTTTGATCTACACGTTTGTTCTGATTCTGTTGTTGCCGAGGCAGCGGTGCATGCCGGCTGAGAAAGCCTCTAGAGGTGGTGAGGAGGAGGAGGAGAAATTGTCTAAAGTGGCAAGAGTACCTGTGGCTATGGTGCCGTGGCAGAGGACGGTGGACAAGGAAGTGGCGGCAAGGCTGGCGCTCGCGATACAAAGGGTTGTGGAGGATAAGGAGAATGAGGAATGAGGAGAGGGATTTTTCGTTGTTTGTTCCGTCAAGAGGTGATACTCTTTACTCAATCATGGACTCCTGTTAGTGTCAAAGTCAGGTGATTAATTCAATCATTTTAATCACTTTTTCTTAGTATAGATTCTATTTGATAATTGGACTTTGGTTGCTTTTTAGTTCATCTTGAAAGGTCAACTAGTGACCTAAGTCGTTATACTTTAGCTGATGTGGGATTTTAACCTTAACATGTCTCATATGATGGTTTAGACTACTGGTTTGATTTCTAGATGGACTCAACATCCCTTGTTTGGTGGCCATTTTTTGGGAAAAACATCGTTTTAAATAGTGATTTTTTCATATAACGTGTAGTTAAAAAATAAGAAAAAGTTTTTGTTTTACATGTAAAACATTTTATTGTGTGAATGTGTGATTTTAAAGAATGGGAGAGAAATAGGAGGTCGTCTTTTTCTGTTTTGGGTTCCATCTTAGGGCCTAAATTCTTATAGGATGATTAATGTTTTCATGTGTGGCGTGGGATTTTAACTTTGGTCGTACTGAAATATGGCAAATGATTTTCTTCCAATTTTTAAAAATTGGTGTATTATGGCATAGATCTTATTATCTACTGCATATGGTTGTGGAGATGAATGCAAATAGTGAGGTCCATTTTTTGATCAATTAAATTTTCCTTCATTTTTATTGTCTATTTCTTGAAAATAAAGAACTTTATTCTTCAAGGTTATTCTTCTATTCTTCTTGTTTTCATCTGAGTTTTTAACCTTGTTGAATATGACAATTCATTTAGGTGCATAATATGTAGAATCTCTTGTCTGAATACAGCATGTTGGATGGAATTCCTACATAAGAGTAATAGAATGTAGTAAATGGGATATTTTTGTATTGTACCACGTAATTGGATTACGAAAACCGAAGTGACATTTTGTAAGGGTGGCCGGCCCTTTTGTTGTTTTGCTTGAAGCAAGTTTATGTAAGAGAATATGGAGGAAGATAAGATATTATATGTTTATACTTTTGATTTATATAAATGTATATGTTGCTATTATGTTAGCAGGGCTTTAAATTATTCCATGGCACATAGTTCTAAAGTTGACATGAAGAACATATCGATTCAAGACTGCATTGAAACAAAAGATTAGATTAGCTCCCTGTTATGAACATGTCTCCAACAATGTCTAATTGCTAAGATGCTGCTCTTTTTACTTGTTTCCAGTCCTTTAATGGATAAATTCTTTTGACAAGTTTTGTAGAGGGAATTAGATAGCACTCAACTGTAATAAAGAAAAAAAAAGTTAAAATCTTGTTCATTATACTGTCCACTTCAGTCTATTCGAGTACTTAATGCTATGAGACTATGAGTGGAGTAGAATTAGTGTCTAAATGATATAATATTCCTTGTAAAATTCATTAAATTTTCATTTTCCGATTTTTCTCAATTAAAATTCTTATGAAGTAGAACTTCGTGTTCTAATTGCAACAAGTAGAAAGAAATAAGCCTTGATCACAATAACTTTTGAGTTGGTTGCTTGAATCTTTTCCTGCTTCTCCATAATTCCATAGCTTAGTATGATTATTCACGATAATTTATTTGGTACTTACTAGACTACAGAAGTTCATGCTGGGATTTTATTTCTGATTTTTTTTTCCATCGAACATCTGTACTAATTTCGCTATATCTTTAGTATTATACAATCATTGGTTCTCTTACATGAAACGTTTCCTGATTGAGATATACTATGTTAAAGTCAAAGTCTTGCACCTTGGAAGTATTTTACATATATTTTATTTTACCTTTTTTTTCTTTTTTTTGTGTTGTTGTTGTTTTGTGTAGGGGATTAGTGGTTCTTTTGCATGGCCTGAATGAACATAGGTGTGTATACAACATCTTTTTGTCAGATCTGATGCAGTTTTCAGATCATTTTGTTTTATTTTATTTTTTATTCGTTTTTCTGTATCTGCTGCTTGACTCATGCGCCTTTCTATACCAGTGGTAGATATAGTGATTTTGCCAAGAAACTATGCAAATGGCGTCAAGGTTTATGGAATGGACTGGATTGGTAAGTCGAAACCATTTTATATCAGAAATTATTTGATTCTTACAAAAAATACCCTTTGCTTCCTTTTAATCGTTGTTTACAGAAGGTTATGTTTCAGTTTCATTGTTTTGTATTTTCCATTTTAGTATTAATCGTTAAGAAATAAGAAGCAATAATTTTAAAATGGGGGACACAAGTTTCACGTTGATTGTATATTTTGACTTCCGATCAATATAAATATTGTTTAGGAAGCCTACATGGAGAAAATCTAATATGACTACTCAGTTATGCTTATGGACTCCAGAGTCTATATGATACATACAACAAATCTAGGTTAAACTTGCCTTATTGTTGGTTCCGCTCTCTTTGGTGTGTCCATATGTGAGGGTGTCGAGAATATAATATTCAATCATGCTACATAGACACAATGCTATATGTCAATCAATTATTGGATTGTTTAAAGCACATACAACCTTTTTCATCCAATCACATCTTGCCAACACCTATTATGTCAACCATTATGTCACCTACTTTTTGGCAAAGTAACATTATTCTATAATATTTCCAGTGCATTGATTGTTTAGCTCATCTGAATGCTTAGTGGCCAGATTTTCTTTTTCTGTTCTTATTCGTATAAATGTTTTATGTGTGAATCAATATGCAAATTTTTGATTCATTATGTCAGTCTTAGTTTGTTCATTGTTTAACGTTGTAGTAACTATGCTAGATCTTATAACTAGGTATCTAGAATTCTCATAAGGGTAATTAACTCATAACGTCCTTGCCTTTCAATATTATTGTGCAAAACATTCACACTTTCATTTTTTTGATAATTTCACCCTTAATTACACCTTTGATTGTGCAAAACATCATTTCCTTCCATTCCTATCCATCTTCTCCGTTAATTGAAACCCTAGAAAGCACATAGTAAAAACATTTGCCATTGGTAAAACAACCATCTCAATAATCCCAAGGATTGATGCACCGCCCCTTTGGGGTGCTCTTAAAACCTCCATCAGTATCCTCTGCATCCCATCCATCTTTTCTAATTTAAAACCCAAACTTCGAACTCGATGAAATTTGTATGTCATCCACCAAAACTGGACGGAAAAAAGTTTACTCAATGTATTGCCGAGACAATTACAAACAAGGAAACAGATAATTACTGTTTAGCTGCTCCAAATTGGGAACCAATCAGTTCAACAATTTTTCCAGGTTCTGAACAGTCCAAATGATTAAAATCAGTATCCAGCCAAAGTAAATTCTCCCGAGACCAAACTTCTTCACTGAAATTTTTTCTTCTGCAAAAATCAGTAAGAATATAAATCATAATTGAAAAAAAAAAAAAACACTGAAACTTATTCATAACTGATGACAAATGGAAGATAAAAAATAAAGTGAGCTGGATACTGATTTTAAATTGTGCACTTCACGTTTGTTTAGGACGATAATACCCTTCCTTTAAAAAAAAAAATAAAAAAAATTGACTACATGAGTTCACTTAATGGAGAAGATGGATGGAAATAGACGGAAAAGATGTTTTGCACAATTAAATGTGTAATTAAAGTGAAAATGCCAAAAAAAAGAAGGTAGTGGACATTTTGCACAATAATATTGAAATATATGGACGTTATGTGTTAATTACCCTTCTCGTAATAAACCAANACGTTATGTGTTAATTACCCTTCTCGTAATAAACCAAAAGTCGTGTGTTTGGTGCACGAAATCAATAGAGATGGGTGAACCAGATAGGTCTTTAACTAGACATGCTGATCTAGTCCGAGAACGGGCTAATAGGTCATGAGAAGGTTGCATTAAAAGCATAACCTACCAGGATTTTCTTGTACAAGGAAAATCAGATCGACTTCACTTGAATACTTACCTTAGGAAGTTGGTTGGCAATTGGCTTAGTCAAGTCAAATTACTAGTTGCATATGATTGTTCTTCATTAAATAGGATCCTTCTTCACATGAACTACTCCGTTTCCTTAATAGAACATTCTTCTACCATAAATAGGCCACCAATTAGGTTTTATGTTATCAAGAAAGTCAATAATAAATAAACTGACGAAGTATCGACAGGGACACGCTGATATGTGATTTTTTAAGAAAGAAAGACATGAAACGTCGAGGACACAGTGATAAAGATAAAATAAAATACCTTTTCAATCTTTAACATTGTATACTTGTTTCATCAAAAGTGTAGATAACAAATATAAAACATACTTCGCATCAAATTTTCTTACTACATGAAGTTCAACAAAACATAATCGAAATAAAATTTATCATTAATCTTCCGTTGCCTCTCCAACATCTTCATTTCCATCACGAGAAGATAATATTTCGCGACTATATATTTTTTCCTCTTTCACTCGTGCTTCGTCTCCTCTTCCAAGAAAAAAAATCGTCTTCTACCTAACCTAGTGCCATCTCCTCTTCCACCGTGCGATTTAGTTCTCTTTGACTCTCCATCTTCTCTAGAAGTGTTTTTTGATTTGTCCCTTGCCGTGATTCAATGAGAATGGATAAGAGGCTCATTAGATTGACATGAGAGGGCAAGGATGGCTATATTTTGTTTCCAATACGTGTCGGACACTGAGATGCCACTTCCAAGAAAGAAACATTGTTCTAGGAAAATAAAGCCTAACAAGATTTTTCCTTAAAATTTGAAACAAGCTTTTTATTTGCATCGTGCATCTATTGGATGATTATACCTTGAGAGAGTTCTTCTGTTACTTATAGTCTAGAGATCATAGCGTTCAAATATGCATCTACATTTGGATGTTGCAGTGACTAAATATTTTTCAATGTGGATGCCATTGGCAAAAAAAATGTAACATGTGAAGCGCTCCTTCATAAGTAATCTTGTTAAGTTATTACAGTTTCCTTAAGTATACACTTGTAATAGAGGGAGGGGCGTGCTATTGAAAATATAAGCCTCTAAGGTTCTTTCTTGATGCCAAAGAGAAAATTCAACATGCATTGTACATGTAAATAATGTGCAATATTATATATACTTTGTCTAAATAAGCATTCGACATTGGTTTAAACGACTCAAGTCTCATTTTGAATGTTGGACTGTGTGGAGCGTAATTATAGACAAATTAAGATCGACATGTCAATTGTTGACTTCTTAATTTTTAGTGAGAATCTGCAGCAGTGAGTGGACGTAGCTCTTATAGTGAGTGTGGAACACTACAAATCTGCAGATTCCTCTGCGTTTTTCTGAATTCTGCTTTAAAATGTTGAGGACTGACCCTCACCGGAAATTCATAATTCAGAACCTGTATCTGTTAGGGCCACAATTTCATTACAATAACTCGTAGTATCCTGCCAGCTTCCTTTTGGATGGATTAAATGTACAGATTCAGAGTTGTTATTTGATTGCCTGAGATATTATTTATTTTAAATTGTGCACAGAAAATGTTTCTCGGCAAGGTTTTAGCTGAAAATCCAACAATTCCCTGTATTTGCTTTGGACACTCTACTGGTGGAGCTATAGTCTTGAAGGTAATAAATAATTTAGCTGGTCCTTTTTCTAATATTATTTTATGTCTCTTAATCTGCTCTGCTATATATCTCCTGATTATAAGATGTTTCTCATGGATGTATAGGCAGTACTTGATCCGAAGGTGAGAGAACGCGTGGCAGGCATCGTACTGACTTCAACTGCCGTAGGAGTTAGACCATCCCATCCGATCTTTACTGTAAGGATCTTCTTTAATGTTAGTCACTACTCTTTAGCGGGTAAAATAAACCAGTGGTTACTACATCTTAGCGTAATTTCATGTTGATCACTAAACTTCATTTTCTTTCAAGTTGGACATTGAATGTTTGATTAATAGAAGGGGATACTTTGGCGCTCTTGTTATTTGGTGTTGTGTTTTCTATATCGTAAGTGTACAATATCGTAACAAGCAGTATAGTGGACCTTTGAGTCCGGATATTGTTTCCAGGAGGACTATACTTCAGGTCTTAATTTAAATTTTCTAACTCCTATTTGATAAAAGAAAGTAAAGAATTATGATAGTTGTGATTATTATTTTATATCTAACTACTTTGAACTACTTGAAAATATCAAAATTTTGCAAACAACAGTTGATCGAAGATTCAAATATGGAATAAATATCAGGGTATAACAATTTCATCTATTGATCACTTTAATTATTAATTCAAGATTCATAACCTAATGTAGTGTTCGATCGAATTCCTCTATTGTATTCAATTTACTCCTCTCGAGTTCTCATTGAGCCTATTTAACTAATTCAATTTCATATCTCTATGTGAATCAACCTTAGTTAAACGAAACACTAGTTCTAAGAATTCATATTATGACCGTAATAATTAGTATATGTATCTCTACACGTTATACTGATTTACTGGATTTTACTATATGGTCTA
>CAIGRT010131482.1:0-23283 GCA_903798405.1 Fraxinus platypoda
TTTAACTAAGATTGATTTACACAGAGATATGAAATTAGATTAGTTAAATATGCTCAATGAGAACTTGAGATGAGTAAATTGAATACAATAGAAGAATTCGATCGAACACTACATTGATTATGAATCTTGAATTAAGACTTAAAGATGATCGATAGATGAAATTGTTATGCCCCTAATATCTCATTCCATATTTGAATTCTAAATCCATCTTTGTCTGCATCCCGTTATTTTCAAGTAGTTAGATCAAAAATCATAACAAATCGCAATTCTTTGATCGTTTTCGTCAAATAGTAATTAAAAATATTAAATTAAACAATAAAGTATAGTTCTTGTGGGAACAATAATCAAGACTCAAAGATCCACTATATTACTTATTAAGACATCATACACTTGTGATGTAAAAAACGCAACAATAAATAAAGATGAGCATTACATAAATGTGTAATACTTATCGATCTCATTAAATGTGTGGATATTGAATGCTTATAAACATGAGCCAAACATATTCTAATTCAAATTATACTTTGGCAAATTACTTGCTAGTTGACTTCTATTAGCTCTTTGGGAAAATAATAATTTATGATAATATTATTCTTATATATTTCAGAAATGCTGAATTTGGAAGCTTAAATATTATGTGAACTTTGTTTTATTTTATAGGATTTAGGCTTGTTTGGAGACAAATATATTATAGTATGGTAAAGTTTATGTTTCGAACGTTTCAATTTAAGTGATATATTGGGATTTTATACTAACATATTTAATTTTCACTTGCTTGAAAGATATCATTTCTATGTCGCTTAAATTGTGGTTTGCAACTTGACAAAAATAAATAAATAAATGATTCGGTTCGATCCGGTTTGGTTTGGTTAAATTTCTTTTCCAAATCGTCTAAAATGATTTAATTTGAAAATAGTTAAAAACTAATCTAAACAGAATAGTGTACATCCCTAGGTTTAGCATCTATCTATGTGATAATGTGATCACTATCACATTGTTCAGATACACTTACTTTCATTGGATAATATAGTAGTGACTCCACTATCACGTAGATTGATGTTAAATAGCATTACTCAACAGAGAAATGTTTCTTTATTTATAGTTTTATTTTGGGGTCATGTCTTTTCAAGTGTACATTAAACTCTCTGTTTTTTTTTTTTTTATGAATTATATCATTTTACCATAAAGAACAAATGCAGTAACAAATTAATTGGTGACAAAATATGATTGGATGGAAAAATTGACTTTATTTTAAACAGATCAATAATAAAATGTCATGATGTGACGTTATATCAATTTTTTTTGATAATGTAGCATGATTTTTTTTTATGGGGCCCAAGATTTAGATAAATGAAGGACTGACTATTTGACTTTTACTTTGGGATCTCTATCTAATACAGTGTTTAGTTAAACTACATCTCAAAAAAGGCAAAGTTTTAAACAGTCAGTTTACCCTATTGACATAGTTCTTGGTCCCAAATAAAAAATGAAAAGGATAACTTTTCCACATTTTCTTGGTAGGTTAGATTGGAGTGGGGAAATGAAATCTTTGACAGCAGAAGAGGTTAAAATCAGCAGGATTGGAGATTTGACAGGAATTCTTATCCTCAAAACCTTTATATTTTCACAAAAACGTGGAGAGTGAATCATTACTATAAGAAAAACCCAATTGATAGACACTTTCAATTTATTTCTATCATACTTTAACCTTTTTGATCCTTTTGGATAGCCTTGGACATAAAGTTGAACATAGATTAGGATTATAATTAGATTCAAAGAGTGTCATTAGAGTTTTTGCTAGTTTGAAACCCTAGTTGACATCAAAACAAGTCACATCTAAAGATATTTTTAAATTTTTAAATGTTATAATCCTAAGTACACTACCCAAAATCTTATCTAGTACAACAAAAAAATAAGTCATAGATAAAATCTATCGCGTACTCATTAGTTGCTAAATTCAGTTTAGATTCTATAGATACAATCAAAACAAGATTGTATTATACGACATAATCAACAAGTACAAACAGAAGTTCCTGTAGTTATATTAAATAGAACTTGCGCACTAGAAGATGTGCCGTGAAAGAAATAAATTGAACTCATTAGAAGGCGACTCTCATGTTAAACTTGAATTTGATTTGTCAATAGTTGTTCCAACTTGACTAGGTTCTAATGATGTTGATAATAAACCAAATCATAACCATGAAGAAGTTGAGATTGGGGTTATTGGAATGAATTCAAATTTGTGAGAAGGATTAATTAGTATTTTCTTGACATATGACATATATTCTTTTATATCCCTATATTTCAACAAAGTAGTTCATTTGACAGTTGATGCTTCATCATGAGAAAAACTATTGCTCTTTTCGAACATGTATCCGTGCTGTATGGAATTTTTGACAAAGATTTGGTTAACCGCCCTTAGTTTTAATAGATAAAATGAGAATAATTTATTTATTTGTATATACGAATATTTATGTAAAGATATATTTCTTCAAGTGTTCGACACTTGTAACTTTATATAAGTATTTGATTTATTACTCATTACTTTCTTGATTTCTTCTTCACCACTTGTGACTAACGGTTTGGGCTTGCTCGAATCAATTACAAGAATTCAGAAGGAGGCAAAAAAAAAAGGAGTTGATCAAATAACAATGAATCATTTCTTTTGAGTTCACAAGGAGGACCCCCTCCACACGACTAGAGTTCGCGCTTTTGAGTTCTACCTACATATAACTTCTCTTTTGATAGGGTTGAGATCGATTAAGTCTTACCTCTTATCTCATGTTGAGTTATAATTAGATGCGGATTGAGTATTTTCGGGGTAACTTATATAATCATGAAAAAGAAAGCATTAAATCCTGTTTGGTGGGGATTAAAATTAATTTTTTTAGCAAATTTCGATAAAATTGATGAAATGAGTGATTGAAAAGTTGTGAATTCTATAAAATATGTAGTTGAAATTAATTGTCGACTTTGATAAAACTCTAAATTTGAATCTCTATCAGATATGGGCTATAAGCTTCCTTGAATCTAGGTTGTTCTCCCGTCACATGGCTACGAGAAAGTAGGCGAAAGATGTACTATTTGAATATGCGTCCTAGCATAATATGCTGTAGATTTTGATCCAAAAGTACAATTATTATTTCAGACATCACACAGATTTAGTTACACCATTCAAAAAAATTCAAAATTAATATTTATTTCTATTCATATCTTCTACGTCATCGCCAATCTCTTTATCCATTACAAAATTATTTTCTCAACTTCTATATATAGCAAAGCATGAAGCATCCTTGTCATGAAGGACATATGTTTAATTCTTTGAATATGAAAAAGTGGTCTTTATATATGTGGACCAACATATATAAAATCTTAGAATAATGATGCTTGAAGAGGCTCGATGACTAGTCGAAAATGGATATACTGACTTGGTAGCATCTGTTTGGGTTTTTTTTTTTTTTTTTTTAAAAAACTGATCAATCATGTGTTGACAAGTGTTTCTGCTATTTTTTAACCCGTCCGTGAACCTATTTGTATAGCATAATCGAAAATCTTAAATCGTTTTTTCATCAACCACATTTTAGTACTATAATATAACAGCTCAGCTGTCATATAAACACATTTGACAGATAACCTTACCCCCACATAATATCAAAATTTTATGACAGTTTGAAGTCATTTCACTATTATAGACTAGTCCTAGGGACCTCCCAAATTATTTTGGATCACTTATTCAGGAACCTTCTCTCATGGTACACTTAATAATTGCTAGGATATTATTTAATTAAATACCCAATAGTTTAATTTTATTTTTTTTTATTTCAACTGGTTCCAAAAGGAATTAATTAATTAATTAAACCAAACAATGATTGAAATATTGGTATTGCATTTTATAACATGTTGGGTAGTACCAATAAATTTAAACCTCATGTTGGCATCAATGATATCTTGCTTCTCTTTGATAGGAAATTTTAAATTTAGGAATTGACTCCACAAATTGGTGGAAATTATTAGCGATGATGACTGGCTAGCGACACGAATTCAAAGTGATCTAAAGATGATTAGCGATACGAAAATTCGATTCTTGAACTTCATAATAATCAAATCGAAGACTTTAACAATGGTGAAAAATATCATCTGAGAATTCAAAACTTATAGAATCCTAGCTTTTCTATATCTCGAGCTATTAAAGGGCCTACATGTTTCATGTCTCAGGCTCTAAAGAAAACTCTAGAATTTTGATGTGAAGAATAATTTCCCAAATCTATTTGCAGAGAAGGGGATATTGAAGAAAAAAAAATAGAATAAAGCTATTGTGCTAGAAGAAAATTGCCCACCTGGGTGACTTACTCTCATATAACTGTGGGACCGACGTGAGACCCGTGTAAAATAAAAAATGAAAAAAAAAAGCTCCCCTGCCCCCCCAATGTGTATGTCCTGTCAGGGAGGGCGTCACACCCTCCCTGGCACTGCAGCTTCGTTCAAAAAAATAATGGTCATACTTGCACAAAAATAAGCATTGCCCATACTTTAGCAAAGAAGGGATGCTATATTATCTTAAGGCACTTTGACAAGTAGCTTTCGGTGCAAACACCAAAGAAATCAATTATTGATAATATCCATGAATTGGGACCAGAAGCAGCTTTACTATCAATCATTTTTTGGGGTCAACTTTAATTTCGATTCAATTTCGTAATAAAATATAATACTCTACTGAATCAAATTTAGAGAAGATATACATTTATTTATTTAAAATGCGACCTCACTTACTCATCAAAATTATATTTTATTCTACAACTTGCATAGATGATGGAGGCTAAAAAAAAAAAAAGAAAAAGAAATCCAAAAGGTGAATTGCAAGTGGCATGAAAACATCGACATGATAGAAATAACATATCTTGACAACTGAAAAAATATAGCTAAAAAATAAGTCGAAATTGATAGCGTTAAATCGAGAATTAAAAATTATAAAATAAGATAACTATATCCATTTCAAATCACCATCTTCGACGAGCTATCTTGAGCTTATCACGAACTTTCCAATAAAAAATATTTGACTTCGCCGTTAAGTCACCACAAAACTTAATACCACATGTAGTTTCTAAATGTCGCGATACCGTGTCGAATCAACTCCTTTAAGAGCTTCGATTCTTATCTTCTTGTACAATATTGTTCAATACAGCATACGAAACACGAGCGAACCATGATAGGATGTGATGGGGCTTGGCCAACCATAACTGTTCCTTGAAATTCCTTAATTATTTGGCATGGCCAACCGCAACAAATAGCAGTACAAATTGCCGACATTGTTTCATCATTCAGTGTCATCAAATGTCGACACGTCAAATTGGGCGGGAGGCCTGCCTTTTAACACGTGTACTCAGCATTGACCAAAAACCCTTACTTCCTCGTTTAGTCAAAATTCTAATCATTGTTACATTATTATCTACAATAAAGTGTCGATCGATAGAAATATTTATTATGTTTAAATAATTTTATTATTCATATTTTTAATAAGAAGAATATATGTAATTATATAAATTGTAGAATTTCCTTGGTAAAATACTATAAAAAAAGGGACTTTTTAAATTAAGTAAGAAAATTATTAAAGGTGATAAATATTTTTATCCATATATATTTTAAGAGGAAAAACTGCTTGTTATTTTTTAACAAATTACACATGGGGAAAACTCTTCCTTAAAAGAGACATATCTGCAAATATTGTAAAATACTAGTAATTTTAGATTAGTATATTGTTGGGAAAATCATGTGTGGCGACATATTTTTGTCTTTTTTATCATCGGTAACTTGTTTTCTTAATTTTGTGGTCTTTTATAGTCGAACTTCTATGTGCTATAAGGGCTTTATAGAATTATATTTAAATGGCGAAATCTTAATAAATATGTTCATTTCGAGGAGTTTACAAGCATTTTCGCACTGGTAAACCTAATTGAACAAACTAAAACCCACAAAAAAAAAAATAATAATAATAATAAAAAAAAAAAAAATATATATATATATATAGAATACGTTTTGATACCTTGATTGATTCTACTAGAATCTTAGGATCATAAAAGGAGTAAGAGACTAGAGTTCAAAATATTGAACTTACCTTATTGGAATATCCCCCAAGATATTAGAGGATTATTGACCCACCTACAAAAGCTATTTATTTTATCTTGGAGCCATTTGTTATAGAAGAATTGATCTATGTTTAGCTTATATTAAGCAATGGTGACATTTCATATCAATTCAACAATTATAATTTAATTGTTGTAATTCAACATTAACTTATCGAGAAATAATTTATATAACATGTCATCGTTACTTAGTCTGCTTTGTAGATCATTTTCCTATTTGTAGAAAATGTTATATACGTATTAAGTCGTAGTTCAAATTATTAAATAGAAAATACAATCATTTACTTTAATTTGGTTTGCAACACGTTCTCTTATGTACAGTCCAGATTCATGTCTATCAAGCACATAATACATGCACGATTTTTATAAATAGATAGTGTGAGGTTTGAATTTAAGTAATTTATCACTTTTGTCTATTCTGATACTATATTGAACTATCTCACTTAAAAACTTAATATAATAAAAAGAAATATATTCTTTTATTTTAATTTCATCTCCAACCATACAAGAGTGTGTTTGTGGTGGGAGATTGGGCGCAATGTAGTGATATTTATCATAAGACTTTGACTTTATTTTGATATATGATGAGTACGTTTTGCGTATAAGCTTCATTTAGTCAAGGGACTAGACAATGAATACATTGCGAAAATTGATTAAATGTGAATATTGGCAACACTCAATGGCGCCAATTACGGGCTATGTGAAATTGACGAAATGTACACTAAATTAGTGTAAACTCCATGCTAAACGGGACCAACAATGAGATAAAAGTTTCGTGTCAACGTCTATGCCAACATGTATAGACGGAGACAGATAATGAGATAATTGATAATTTGTTAAATTTTTATGAGAGATACTACACGTACGGATGGAAAAACCAACAGAAATGGGTCTGAGTTTTCTGGTGCATTTCTGCGGAGTGGTTTCTGTACAAATGGAAAAATACAATTTTTATGTATGATTTGGAATCTATTTGAGTGACAATGATATTAGTTACTTGAGACATGGCATAGTCAGCACCCGACGAACTATATTGGACAGCCTCTTGACGATCGTCGAACATCCACCTTAGCTCAGATGAATTACTGGATCCGCCACTAGTGACACCTCAAAATTCAAGATAAGAATTCATCCGTCTCAATGTGCAGAACTCTGTGTAAACTTTCTGATTATTCCAAGTACAAGAGAATATAACCAGATATTGGAATCCTAAAATATCTTGAAAAAATAATAAAGAACTTGATCGTGCTAGTAGAATAGGTCACCCTTGTCATGAGTGGCCGAAGACATATGGAAGTTAGATGTGGTACGTGGCAATGCTCAAACTATTGTTTCCAAAGATAATATAAGGGAGAAAAATAAAATAAAATAAATAAAATTAGTTAAGGCTCGTAAAGGTAGGTTTTATAAATGCGTCATACCCTGCAAAAAATCCCACTGCAGTTTTTGGTATTGTTGGAGAAAGATATAACTTTCTAACAGACTCATTAATTGATTTCCAGTGTTTAATGCTTTTGGTACTCAAATCTTGAGTCATACGCAACAATTTTGCAACTCACCTAAGATGTTCGACACGAATTAATTTTTTTTTTCTTTTTTATTCAAGGATGGACACTCGTCAATCTTCATACGTCAATAGATTGGTTGGTGTCAGCTACCATCAAGGAAAAAAAATGCGACCCCCGCTTGAGCCCAATTTTTGTAAGAAAATATGTTCTGAAATAATGATTTTTGAAGAATGTGTGATTGAAAATGAGTTTCGAAAAAATAGGGGCCAAACGCCTATGTTTGCCCCCCATTTTTTCATAAACATAAGGTTATAAATCAAAAGAAACGATTTACATGACAAACCCAATTTATGTAAAATCGCCCATATTTGTAGTTTGTCTTGCATCTTAATGTGTACTTTTGTTTGAAAAAGAAAAATCTCATTTTAATTAGTTGAGAATTTAAGAAGGTTTGTTGGGATGTTTGGTCCCAATATATAATGAATCCCACACCTCTCATGCTTACCAGCTAAGACTGCTATGTAATTAAAGATTTGGATCAAAAGTCGTAAGCTAAACCAATTTTGTCAATTTGAGAAAAACAATTTGGCTTCTCCGACTCTAATCCATGTCTTCTAGACAATGTCATAATAGTGCATGAATCAAATATGTGAACACGTGTGGCACGAGGGCGCAAGTACAAAATTACACCACGGACGTAGAGTGAAAATATAAGCAGGTTTAAAACGCTCTCATCTACTTACAAATCACTTTTGTTTTCAACACCTCACACGTTCACAGCTGAAAATGTACAAGATCGAGATTGTAAACATGATTTTTCCAACTAATGAAGAAAGGACTAGTTGTCACGTGTGTTAATGCTCTTCGTCTTTTAAGATTAAGATTTGCTTCACAACCAAGTCTGCTTTGGACTTAAATTTGCTTATTGATAGCTAATATTCTTAGTCAACTATGATTATTAATCTTATTCACACTCTCCTCTCTCTAAAAGACACACATATTCTCTCTCTAAAAATACTATAAATATAGGCAACCTGTTTTTTGAAGCAAGATGCTAGTATGTAACAAAGGTCAAACAAATCCAGCTCATTTCAATATTTCCTCTATAATGTTACCAATGGTGTTATCTAAACCAGCAATGGAGCAACTCTCTGTAGCCACCACATTGTTCACTGAAGTCCCTTTAATCGACCTATCGAAACCCGACTCAAAAAATCTCATCGTTAAGGCCTGCGAAGAATTCGGATTCTTCAAACTAATCAATCACGGCATCCCAACTGAATTCATTGCCAAATTAGAATCAGAAGCCATTAAATTTTTCTCCCTGCCACTCTCTGAGAAAGAAAAGGCAGGCCCTCTTGACCCTTTTGGCTATGGAAACAAGAAAATCGGCCACAATGGCGATGTGGGTTGGGTCGAATACATACTATTAACCACGAGTAATGAAGCAAATTACCAGAAGTTTTCATCCATCTTCGGCGAAGCTGCAGAGAAATTCCGGTATGTTATAAAACAGACTCGAGCAAAAAAAAAAAACTCGTTACATACTATCTCCATATACTTCACTTATTAGATTCTTGTTGTGTTTATCGCAGTTGTGCAGTGAATGAATATGTGTCAGCAGTCAAGAAAATGGCTTATGAGATTCTTGAAATGCTTGCTGATGGATTGAAGATTCAACCAAGGAATGTTTTTAGTAAACTTCTGATGGATGAAGAGAGTGACTCTGTTTTTAGGCTCAATCATTACCCTCCACGCCCAGAGCTTCATCAAGAAACGAATGACACGAATTTGATTGGATTTGGAGAACACACAGACCCTCAAATCATTTCAGTTTTGAGATCGAACAACATATCTGGCCTTCAAATCTCGTTGAAAGACGGGAATTGGATATCCATCCCACCAGATCAAAGTTCGTTTTTCATTAATGTTGGTGACTCGTTACAGGTACAACGACCACCCTAAAGAATATTTTAGCCCCCACAATTAATACGTCGATGTGCATGTGTCGATGTGCATGTATCAGATACGTGTCGGCATCTAATGAATAGATTTTTTCCACGCAATTTTCACATTGATTGATGTGAAATTTATTAGCTTTGTAAATTATTTAGTGCGTTTCATTTTTAATAGACCCCTATTGGTCGATAAATGATTAAATGAATCTTACTAGATTCCTTCAAAACAAGGGTTTTCAATGTCCCTACACCCTATCACCTAGATATGTCACGTTGTTATCACTTTCTTTACATGGTTTGCTATGGATATTATTTACACTAACAACTCTTGTTTATGTCTATGTTTTCGACAGGTTATGACGAATGGGAGGTTTAAGAGTGTAAGGCACAGAGTCATGGCGAACAGTTCAAAATCGAGGCTTTCGATGATTTATTTTGGTGGACCGCCTTTGAGTGAAAAAATAGCTCCATTGCCTTCATTGATGAAAGGAGAAGATAGTTTGTACAAGGAGTTTACATGGTACGAGTATAAAAAATCCGCATACAAGTCGAGATTGGCCGATAATAGGTTGGGCCTATTCGAGAAAATTGCAGCCTCGTAAAAGTTCGATATAGGCCTGTCTTGTTGAAAAAATGTCGAAATACTTAGGTGTTTTTATATAGTTGATTGAACTTTTCCAAATATGGTAAAGTTTATATTTTCTTTTGCTTTGTTCGTCTTTCTTTCTCATACTATAACACAAGTTTTACACCATTAATTGTCTATTGTTTGAAAAAATAAATAAATTCTACAACGATAAAGAATAAAAAAAAAAAAAATGCGCACACGAGTTGATATTCATTACAAACTACTCTCAATTTGATCTCGAAAGTCTCCAAACTCAAAGAAAGCATTATCCCCGTAAAAAGAAGAAAATTCTAAAAAGTAATCACTCGTGACATTTTAACATATACACGAGTAATTCTTGACATATCGGCAGTCGATACAAGTTACCTAATAATTAGATTCATGTCCTTGTGTAATAACAAGTCCTCGGTTTGACGGGTCATCGGAGTTAGGGCTGGGCCGGGGCAAAATCCCTTGCTCTAGGTCGGGGACGATGAACAGATGGACATGTTTGTCCACGCGTAATTTGAAGTTATCACTTGAATTCTTAACGAAACAAGCGTGTCGTAAAATTATGCCACGTGTTGACAATTTCGTCAACATTTTGTTGGGTAGTCAAAGTGTGAGAAGTATCATATAGCACATTGTTTCGATCCCTTCAACAGTGACAGCTTCAAGTTTTACGAAATCAGTGTGCTTCTAAAGATGCTGACATCCTTCGAGAAATCGACGCTATCCAGTATCAAATGCACGTGAAAAATAAGCTTGTGAAAAAGAAATAACAATTGAAAAGTATGGCTCTTTTAAATTGTTACCTATAATATGTGATTGACAGAAATCCGTTGCAGACTGGTTGGTTAGGATGCTCAGCTCTCACCAGAGAGACCCGGGTTTGAGTCCCGCGGCAACAGAATTTTTTTTGGTTTGCCTGAATTGTTGTTGAACGCTTCGTAGCCTTTAATGGAAGTGGAAATCTACATAATAAAATGTCGTGCTCGAAAAATTTCTAAATCCTCGAGGGCATAGCAAAGACGACCTCTTGGAATTACTATTCCTACGAGTCTTTATACATTTTTGAATTGACCAAAGTAGCTAATAAATGAATTTCGCACTTGAGAATAAATTCTTTTGTGTGAAGAACCCGAATCAACAATACACTCTACTAGAAATGTACGTTGTTTACATCCCAGTATTCACCCATTAATGGACTAATATCAAGTAAATTCATTAAGTAATGCATATTTTTCAAGAAAGGCATGCCTTACCAATTTTCGTACATTGTAGGAAAACATTATGAAAAATGATGCTTCGTCACATCACCAAGTTGGTGTACAAATGACATAGTCTATGCTACCAAAAGGGCTAAGATTATCCAATCCACACCCGGAAACTAGACCATTAGCTGGTCGATAGGGGATAAATTGTCTACTATAAACCGCGCCAATCCCTCACGAAAATTGTCTACTATAGTACTTCAAGTAGTAATAACATCCCATGAAAGTACAAAAGAAATGACTAGCAAGCTTATGATTTTGATATATCAGTTGAAGGGGTTTGGACTTTCTAATGTCAAATATTGTTCATCTTGTTTGAACATGGAATACAAAGGATTGCATTGTGTCTAAAGCTTCTCATTGCCTAGGTCGTTGTTTGGGTTGTGATGCCATATATCCAAACATTTTGGGCTGTGATGATAAACTGGACTTGGCCCACTACCGGTATTAGATTTTCATTGCTTGATAATTCAACTAAAGAGGCCAAATTGCCCAGCCCAAATACAAGGCATGTCTCGCACTTTGAAAGAGCTACTTTAGTCGCCATGGGCGTATGAAATCGCTAGCTACTCTGAACCGTTGATTCCATCTGAGATCTACAGTGATGGTTGAGTGGTATATATTAGAGTCATGTGTTTTGCCCTAATCACTTTTACACGCCGTCTGATTTCTTTAAGGTTCTAGAATTCTCTCAGGCTTTGCCCTTGTTTTTCCATCTTCTCTGATGATCTTTAACTTCTGGCTGTTTTGATCTTTTGAGTTCCTTTGTGGTTTTTTGAGTCTTTGTGATTCTTTCTGTAAGAAGAGAGTGTTGCTTTTAGTGTTGAAGCTTCTAATTCATAGAAGTAGCTTCAACTGTTCTTTGAGGGTTTGAGGTTGGTGCTTTTGATTTGTACAGAATGGTATAATGTGTCTGAACCCAAGATCGATGATATCCTGATGCTAATGATCTGTTCTTTTTTCTTTTACATTCTGATTATAAAGTTGAAATATGGTGTATAACTTTTGGATTATCTCTGATTTCTTGTTGTAATAGTGGTATCAGAGCCATCAGAGGCTGTTTGTGTTCCTTCGTCTGTGGTCTAGTTGTGAAAAATCAATTTTCACAACTAGATCTGTTGAGATCTTATTCTTGGTTTGGAACTTTAGATCTGTTCGAGTACAGATCTAACATTCTGGTTTGTTTTTCTTTCTTGAAAATCGATCTAATATTTGATCTCTCATGTTTTTCAGTTTGCATCTTGGTGTTCAATCTCCCTGTTCATAGTTTTCTTCGTTGACCTAAGATCTCTAGGATTTTGACTTGAGTTTGTTGGTTTCTGGTGGTCAATACGAAGGACCACCATTCTGGTTTGCGACCATTTTTCCTTTTCTTGTCCTATATACAATATACTTTGTTTATCTTTGCATAAAATCCTTCCCCACTTCTCGTTCTTATATTCAAATTGAGCCTTGACCGGAGGACTTGATCTTCATGAAATCCTAGTGACTATGAATATCTGGAACATGAAGGATATTATACTGATATCATTGATTATTTTTGCACTTTACGTTCTTGTTGTTATTTCCCCGTGTTTCTTGAAAATTCTTGATTCTAAATATCATGTGTGATTCTGTGTGTTGTCAAACACTATTTGGTATCTACTGTGTCTGTTGAACACCATACTTCAAATAATTTTCTTGTGTTGGTTAAAAACTCCAAATGACATTTCCAAGTTTGAACTTGGGGTTTTTAATGGAAAATGGGATTTCCCTATTTGGCAACAAAAAATGAGAAGAGTCCTTGTTCAACAGAAAGTTTCAAAAGCTATAACTGCTGATTTTCCTGTAACTACGACTGCTGATCAAAGAACTGAATCGAATGAACATTGCCTATACTTCCATTAATCTGCATTTATATGATCAAGTTTTGATGAAAGTTGGGAAACTTGATAATGCTAAGGTCCTGTGGGTAAACTAGAAGAGCTTTATTTAGTTAAGTCTTTACCAAATAAACTGTTTTTTCTAGAAAGATTTTTTGGCTTCAAGATAGTCATGACTAAAGACCTAGATGAAAATCTTGATACATTTAACAAATTAGTACAAGATATTACTAGTGTTGGTGACAAGGTATATGAGAAGTACAAGGCTTTATACTCCTCAACTCCATACCTGAGGCATATAAAGATGTCAAAGCTGCTATTAAATATGGCAGAGATACCTTAACCCCTGAGATTGTGATCTAATCCTTGAGAAGCAAAGAATTAGAACTTATGACTAAAGACATGGAAGGGAATCTGAGAGTCTGTTTATAAGAGGGAGGTAACTTAATAGGCAAAGTAATAGTTGGGTTATCAAGAGAACAATAATAACAAGAAAAAAAAAGGAAAGGGAAAGGAAAAGGGAAAGGAAAAGAAAAACATAGGTCAAAGTCTAGGAATAGAAATAGAAAATGTTGTTGATGTGGAAAAACTGGACATTTTATCAAAGACTTATAAGAAAAAGAATGAATAGAAAGATAAGAAGGTAGATGAGGGAAATGTGGTTGAGCTCCTAGAAGATAAAACCGTGGATGTCTATGTTGTTACTGAGTCTATTACTGATCAAAGTACTGTAAATTTCTCTAAGAATAAAGATTAGAATCAAGAGTGGATCTTAGATTCTGATTGCACTTTTCACATGACCTCTAGAAAATTTTGGTTAGAGAACTACAAGGATATGAATGGGGGTGAGGTAGTTATGAGAAATAATGTTGCATGTAGAGTTTTGGGAATTGGCTATGTGACTTTGAAATTTGAAAATGGATATATCTTCACTCTAGAAAGAGTTAGATCTGTCCCTGATTTAAACAAAAACTTAATTTCAATGGGGGATCTAGATGACATAGGCCTACTTGTTAGGCTTGGAAATGGCTTGTTAAAGGTGATTAGAGGATCAATTGTGATTTTCAAGGGTACCAAGAGAAATTGTATATATGTCACTAGAGCTAAGGTAATTTCAAGTCACGCTGTTGAATCCTCTAGTACTGAAATTGATGCCACTTTAAAGTAGCACAATAGGTTGGCACATGTATGTGAAAAAGGGCCTGCATATATTAAACAAGAATGGTCTTTTGGAAAAGATGTTATCTCAAAAATTCCTTTATGTAAGCATTGCATTTTAGGCAAACAACATAGGCTTCATTTTAATACTGAAAAATATGAAACTGCATCTGTTTTAGAATATATACATTCTGATTTGTGGGGTCCCTCATCTACCATCACTCAAGGTGGAAATAAATATTTTCTATCTTCGATTGATGATTTTTCTAGAAAGGTTTGGACTTTTATGTTAAAACAAAAATCTAACACCTTTGAATAGTTTAAAGATTGGAAAACTTTGATTAAAAATCAAATTGGTAAAAAGATTAAAATTTTGAGAACTTACAATGGTCTAGAATTTTGCAATATTGATTTTGACCAACACTGTAAAGCTGATGGTATTCTAAGATATAAAATTGTGCTCTATACCTCAACAAAATGGAGTTTCAGAGAGGATGAATATAACCATTTTAGACAAAGTTAGGTGTATGATGGTCAGTTATGAGGATGCCTAAAGTGTTATGGGAGAAGCTGTTATGACAGCTATGTATGTGATTAATAGAACTCCTACTAGATGGCAAGACTCTGAAGAAGTCTGGTCTAGTAAATTACCTGATTATAGCCATATTAGAGTATTGACAAGCTAGAACCAAGATCCCAAAAATGTGTTTTTATGAGATACCCAGAAAGTGTTAGAGGGTATAGGTTATGGGCCAGAGGTATTAGAGGTTATAGGATGATCACTAGTAGAAATGTGACCTTTAATGAAACTGATATGCCATGTTTGAGTGAGAAACATCAAGATGATGTTCCTATAAATGACATTGAGAATGTGACCATGCTGCAGGTGGAGCCTTGGTCATCATGTGAGCACATATATGATGCTCAGATTGAAAATGAAACTGATTGACATGGAGAAGGCGAAGTTATTGATCAAAATAATGATGGTGGGGAAGATGAAAATTCCTTAGATGATTATCAACTAGCCAGGGATAAAGCTAGAAGAGATATAAGAGAGCCAGTTAGGATGAGAGATTATATGTCCTTAGTTGTTATATCTTATCAGAATTTGGCCTTTAAGGAACCTAAATCCTAGGAAGAGGCTATAAGTTGTCATTTATCTAGAGAATGGAAGCTTGCAACGGTAGAGGAAATGAATTCCCTATTGAAAAATAATACCTTGGTTTTGGTTCCTAAACCTAATAATAAGTTCTTAATTGACTGTAAGTGGATTTACATTATAAAAGAAGGAAATTCTGTGAAGCAACCTGTCAGATTTAAGGCCAAATTAGTGGCAAAAGGGTTTTCTCAAAAACTTGGTATTGATTATAATGAAATATTTTCACTTGTTAAATTACCACCATAAGGGTTATGCTTGCTTTAGTTGCTCAATATGATTTTGAACTTGAACAAATAGATGTAAAAATTGTCTTCTTGTATGGTGATTTATAAGAAACCATTTATATGCATCAGTCACAGGGGTTTATTGATACAAATAAAACTTAGCATGTCCGTCCGTTAAAAAGATCATTATATGTGCTCAAACAATCACCTAGGCGATTGTACAATTTTTTAGACAATTTTGTGTTATCTGTTGACTTTATAAGAAGCTCATTTGATCATTGTTTGTACTTTAAAAAAGATAAATCTGGATCTGTGATTGCTTACCTGCTTGTGTATGTTGATGATATGTTGTTAATTGGTCAAAACGTAAGTGACATTAATGACATTAAAAGATCTTTAAATTCAAAATTTGAAATGAAAGACTTAAGTTATGCTAAAAGAATTTTAGGAATGGATAATAAAATAAATAGATCCCATAAAACTTTATTTCTATCTCAATCTGATTATATGGAAAAACGTTTTATCTAAGTTTGCTATGCATGAATCTAAATTTGTCACTTTGCCTCTTGTTAATCATTTTAAATTGAGTAAAGATCAGTGTCATGTTGATGAATCTGATGTTCAATACATGCAAAAGGTGTCATATTGTTGCGTTTTTTATATCGCAAATGTACGATATCGTAACAAGCAGTATAGTGGACCTTTGAGTCAGAATATCGTTCCCACGAAGACTATACTTCAAGACTTAATCTAAATTTTCTAACTCCTATTTAATAAAAACAAGTAAAGAACTATGATAGTTGTGATTATGATTTTTTTTATATACCTTGAACTACTTGAAGAATATCAAAATTTTGCAAACAACGGTTGATTGACATCAGGGCATAACAATTTCACATATTCATCACATTAATTCTTAATTTAAGATTCATAACCTAATGTAGTGTTCGATCGAATTCTTCGATTGTATTCAATTTACCCATCTCGAGTTCTGATTGAACCTATTTAACTAATTCAATTCTATATCTCTATGTAAATCAACTTTAGATAAACGAAACACTAGTTTTAAGAATTCATATTATGATCGCAATAATTAGTATATGTATCTTTGCACGTCATACGAATTTATCGAATTTTACTATATGGTCTAAATCTCAAACTCACCTCTCGATTTGTAAGAGACTCACATAATCATCAAATTAATGATCAATTAATTCAATGCATTAAATTCATAGTAAAACTAATACATATATATAAATCAAAGAAATCTTGAATAAAAGAATAAAGGAATACAAGTCGATTACATTGTTTGCCATATGAAAATTAGTTACTCATAATGTAAAAATAAGCACAAAAAATTGTCTTTGAATACATTAACGGATTATTTGAATAAATCCTCCTTGCAATCGCGTTCGTGTATAAATATATGTTTCACCAAAATTTGATGGAACGTGAATAATCCCTAAATTTATTGCACAATTATCGATGAATTATTGTACAAAAATTTGGAATTAATTCTTTTTCCCTGCGTGTTCATCCGTTTTCTGCGCGTGTATATCTTCTCTCTTTAATTCCAGCAGCTGCCAAATTTGACTTCAACCAAGAAAAACCAATTTCTTTCTATTCATTTTCTCTCTGTCTGCGTGTATGTATATTTTGATCTCCCCAGCCGCCTTTTTTGACTATAATTTTCTTCTCCACTTTTTTTTTCTTCCTTCTGTGATCTTTCCAGCCGCCCTTTTTCTTCATCTCTTCTTTGTGCGTTTTTTTCCCCTTCTTTCTTCTGCGTGTATATATATCCTTCACTTTCCAAAATATGAAATTTGATCTCCAAACTTTGCATCCAATTGCCAATTTAGTCAACGTACTTTGGATTTTGCCATTTTTTTAGTTATTTTGCATTCGTTTCTCCAATTCTTCATCAAATATAAAGTTTTACCTACAAAATGTAATTTAACATAAATTAGGTAGAATTTTATCCAAAGAACAATAAAATATCATCATTTATAGCGTCGAATAAGTGTAGAAACTACACTTATCACACCTCCAAACTTGAATCTTTGTTTGTTTTCAAACAAAACTAAAACCTAACAAACACACAAACATGTTAGCCTAAATACTTAATTGGTAGCCAGCCAATCAAGTAAAAAAAAAATTAGCTAGCTAACCTGGCTTATTATCTCGGGATTGAAATCATAATATCAAATTTATGCACAGTTTCAAAATCACAATACAGAAATTAAAATCTACTTTTCCAATGTAAAATTGACATGTGTATGTGAAAAATTAAGCATAGCATTATGAATTCATAAGCTGTTTCAATTCCCGACCCTCAATGGTCAAATATGTTCTTTCATACTCGTAAGATTCATACACCTCTAAACTTATTATTTTCGCTCTTTTCCAATATATGAACTAATGTTGGATTTTCTACTATCATCACCTCTTTAGTTTAAGCAAAATTTCATCAATTGCAATTCAACATGACAATAAACAAGGATGTTCCATTAAGTTTGATTGTTTCAATCTCTAATATTTAACTAGGCTAACAATCTCTTGAAAATTTTAAATTTTCTTAAACAAGTATTTGAGACTTAACCAAGGCATTTGATGCGTTTTTCTGATTTGTACATAATGGTACAATGTATTTGAGCTCAAGATCGATGATATCTTGATTCTAATGATCTGTTCTTTTTTCTTTTACATTCTGATTGTAAAGTTGAAATATTGTGTATAACTTTTGGGTTATCTCTGATTTCTTGTTGTAATAGTCGTAAACAAATCAAATATTTTTCTGCTAACAAGCCTATAAAGATCGTTGAACTTGTTGATCCAAGCAATATCAAGCAGAAGAAATCCTTTCCGAACGTAAACAAATTCGTTGGTGGCACATGAAGAATATTGGCTCCATGGAAATGAGATTTCATGCTAGGAAATTTTTGAAACCTTTGGGGAGTTTATAATGGAGAAAATTACTAAGAAACTTTCTTCCCCTGGCTCTTTCTATATATATATTTTTTTATTTTGAAAATACATTATGAATGAATCTAGTACTTGAGAGTAAGCATTTTTGTGTATGGAACTAAGGGAAGAACCTAAATCAATAAAGCACTCTCCTGGAAATGTTTCCGTTTGGTAAGACTTCTGATTTTGCTTCTACTTCTTGTAAAAGCGTTTCTAACTTAGTTATCTTATGTGAACTTTCTCTAAAAACTCTTATAACTAAACATAGTATTTCTAAAAAAAATATTCAACATATTTTCAAAAGCAGCTTCTTAATCAAAGAAACAACTTTTCAAGAACTCACGAGCCTTGCCAAATGTGCCCTAAGTTTCAATTTCTTGCCATTATTAATGTTGATATCAAGTAAATAAGCTTTTAGTCCAATTTTGGGCAACCTTCAAGAGCGATATGCTTTTCGCATTTTTTCCTCTTGTAATGGCTCGCTTGCCAAATTTCAGATATGAATGTAAAATACAAGAGCTATCCATGTTGGTAAACAATATTGTAGCATCATTCGACCTCCACATTGGCGCGAAAGAGCTTGCCACTCTGTTTCCCAAAAAAAACCTACTAATAGATGCACCAACAAGAGGGACTTGATTATCTGTTCCACACCCGGAAACAACTCATTTTTTATCGAGGCTTCCAATATTAGATCAGAAGGTGAACTTTTCCTCTAAGGCAATCGCTCTTGAAATTTTCCCAATTTTGTACTTTACAACGTAATCACAACACGAGGATGTACAGTAGAATAGACAAGCAAGAAGAGTCCCATCCTTGTAGCTAGGTTAATAAAGAACCTCTGGATCTAGCAACTTCGATTCTTCTTTCTTTCTTTAGAACTTCGCTTTCTCCTAAACCTGAGGGTGGTGCAGACTTGATCTTATGTTGTCAAGGTATTGGTTTAAAGGATTTAAACCTAATCATATAAAAAAGAGGGTCATGTTGTTCTGGATGGAGATAGTGGTTCATCCTTGGCAAGAAGTATGAACAATGCAGTAAAAGACTAAGAATTCGACATTTAACAAGTACATATTCTGAATGTCTTCGAGTCCTCAGCATCAATATACTAATGAAGTCGAGATAATGGAAGTAAAACAATTACGAACAAACACTATATGGTAAGCTACCATTTTTTTCCCTAGCCAAAATATCAAATAAAAAACTGGTTTCAGATTTCTATTTATGGCCCTTCTTTTTCCAAAGGTCTCCAAAAATTCTAATGCCAGAACCTTTCCTCTTTCCGCTCCCAAAAACATCGTCAGTGTCATCCATTAGCCCTGGTGAACCCACATAACCTGCATATCCGCCAACAGGTTCGAACACATTGCCATAGTGTTTGTCCATTGATCCACACCTCTCGGATAGCCTTCTGCCATTCATTTCGACACCACTGGCTAGAACTGATGCTGCAGCATCAGCTGCTTTTCGCCATTGCTCGGTGTGCATATGAAGCTTCTTCATTTCAGCTTCTAATTCCTGCTTCACTCTTCCTGCAGCTTCTAGCTTCTCATTTAACTGAAGAACATTGCTTTTACTCTTTTCAAGCTCTTGTTTGGCTTGATTCAACCTAAAAGTCATTTCCTCTCCGTTGGATTGAGCCGAGGAAAGTTCCAACAACTTCTCATTTATCTCGATTTTTAAACATCCATTTTCATGGCGAAACACTTCTAGTTCTTTTTCCTTCTCCTCTAGTTTGGCCTTTAACGTATTTATCTCATCATTCTTCAACACGACTTTGTCAAATGACAGATTTTCTAGCTCTGCCATGGTTTCTGATTCAGTTGATAAGCTGACAGCTTTGAGTTTGAGTTCATCTTGATCAGCAGGTAGGCTCAGTTCAGTCTTCGATTCAACGGTTGCTTTCTCAACCGGAACTTCAAAGACATCAGTTTCCTGCTGGTTTTCCTCGGTCACTTCAACAGCAATAGCGTCGTCCTTTTTGTTTGAAGCTATGTTTTCAGTTGGCATGGAGTGTTTTTCTTGGATTTCAACTGGCTCGGGAACCATTTGCTGTTTCTTTGATTTCTTCTTGAGTTGTTCTTGAACCGGGGTGGAGTGTTTTTCTTGGATTTCCACTGGCTCAGGGACCATATGCTGTTTCTTTGATTTCTTCTCGAGTTGTTCTTGAGCGGCTTTCTTTGCAGCCTCAGCTGAAGCTAATTGGTCTTTCAGGTTTTTAAGCTCGTCCTGTGCTTGGCCAAGCTGAGATTCCAAGTCAGCAATGCGGGTTCCAAGTTTCTTTTGGTTCATCGGATCAGAATGAGCACCTCGTGGGGATCGACCATCTGACAATCTTGTGCTCCTATCAGCTGAACGATGATGTGGTGGGTCAGAGTCAGAGCTCGATGTCCTTGGATGAAGTGATGCTCGAGGGGATTGCCTTTGAGGCATTTCTGTTCCTCTGTTCCAAGAAATATGAATCGATCAAAACAAATAAAATAACATGCAATGATGGACAAGAAAGCATTCCCAACTGTAAGGCTACCTTGATCTTGGCATTTGTTCGACTTATAGAAAACCTACTCAATGTAAAAACTGATGACAGATTGAAGCTACACAACCTTTAATCTGCAAAACATAAACACAAAGAAAACTCCAATAAAAGTAGGAAAACACAGAATAACTTATCAGAGAACGGGCGTTTTCAAAGGAACAAATTCTTCTATCAATGTGTTCTTTTTCGACCTAAACTACAATATCATCAAGACACCTCTTAGTATCTTACATCACCGCTACAATATATCAGGGAGTAGAGCATACATATATGGTATTTAACAGCAATAATGCATCAAAATTACTAGCAATACATCACATTTTGAAGTTCCATTGATAATAGAGGCGCCATAAGTTTCCAAAATATCTAAACTACGTTCGAGCAAATATAAAGAGAGGCTGCAACAAGTTGTGTGAAAATTTCTATGATACCTAACCAGCATAAAAGCTGGTTCATTAGCTAACATTCCTTCCACTTTATCCAATATCAACTCAACACAACTCTCATTCTAAAATTGACTCAATTTTAAGCTTCTCATCATGAATGCATATACTTTCACCAAAAAAAGTAACTTTTACTCTTAATGCTGCCACTGTAGGGTAATTTTTCAGTTTCACTGATCTCAGCAAATAAAATGAAGTGCAAATAGTCATGCCAATTCCTAAGCCAAATAATCTATAGTGTTCCATCTTTTGAGAGAAAAATAACAGTAAGAAAATGAAAAAACATGTTTTCTTGAGAAAAGAAAAAGTAAATTTTCAGTCCATTTATTGCAGCACCAATCAATAATATCATAAGGTGTGCACATGGCTTGGTACAAGGCACAATACATTGGGGTAGATCTGTGGAATTTAAAATTTAGTGATCTACTTCACAAACATTAACCTGCACTTTGTTCCACTAATCAAGAATCGAACAATTAATTAAGAAATTATGAGTCATTTACTTAAAAAGATGCAAAAGGCATAATAAAAAATAGTGAAATACCAGAAAAAAGACACAGAATACGCATTGACAACCTTACAGAAACACTGGATATAAGCATTAGTCCCAAGTCTTTGAACAAAGATGGAAAATATTAAATAAATCATAATTAAAAAAACGTCTAAATGATTTACAAGATGCATCTGAAAATCAAGAAATAGTAGGATTTTTTTTTTCTTGTTTCAAAAAATTTCCTTTTGCATCAGAAAAAAAAAAATACAGTGATAATAAACTTCTCCATGGAAAAAAGAAGAGAGAATTCTATAAGAAAAACCCCACGAAGGGAAAAATAGGAATTTTTAGTAAAATTTTAAAAATAATAATGCCATAAACAACATAAATTTTACCCTGAATGTGCTCTCCTCTGTCAATTTCTTCTTCAAGATTTGAGTGAGAGAATGTTCATAA
This sequence comes from Fraxinus platypoda, assembly GCA_903798405.1. Classification (NCBI taxonomy): domain Eukaryota; kingdom Viridiplantae; phylum Streptophyta; class Magnoliopsida; order Lamiales; family Oleaceae; genus Fraxinus; species Fraxinus platypoda. The sequence continues at coordinate 22,783 of CAIGRT010131482.1, forward strand.
AATGAAATAAAAAGGGTTTTGTTTTTAAGCCATTGACATTGGGACGAGCAGGCACTAAAATGGTATTTGAAAATTTGAATTGAAGATGACTGCGGTGGGAAATGACTGTTGGATTTGGAAGATGAATAAATCTAAGTGCACAGGTTGACAATAATGATCGATAATTATGTGTGGTAAAAATCTTAGCATTTGATGTAGAAAATACTTTTTAAAAATAGATGAATATAGTGATGTCAATTAAAATGTTGTTAACCAATATTGTACGTGATTCAAGCTTTGGACGATAAAGAGAATTGGCCAATTGGGAAAGAAAGTAATGCGGTGGTAAATGACTGTTGGAAATGGACAAGTGAACATGTTTATGAGAATCTTGGAAAACCAACTTGGACGACAGTATCTTTCTTTGGTACCAACTAGTCTTTCACCTGTGTGCACGAATTTATATTAAGTGATAAACAATTCTAATATGAGAAACATATGCTAATTGATTTTCCAATCCAA
>CAIGRT010131493.1:0-10529 GCA_903798405.1 Fraxinus platypoda
TACATTTCTTGCTCAAATTGTTTTAAATGAATGGTGTTTGAGCTGAGAAATTGACAGTTTACAACGTAGATTACAGTAACTATAACAATGAGATTATATTGGATGGAATGAACATGTTGATCATTATGACACGTGAAGCTGCAAGCCTGATATTAGAAGCTTTGATAAAGTCAAGTGACAGTTAGACTCTAGCCTTATCTTTATGCTATTTTATTGGAAATAAATATTTTATTCTTTTATGTAGCAGATTATTCTGCAAGTCAGTTATCCAATTGTTGTATAAATAATTGAACTTCGTACTCAATAAAATATATACTTTTATAATCTCATAAATAAACTTGTTTTGATTGTTATCTATACCAACAATCTGGTATCAGAGCATCATTGATCTTTAAGGGATCTGTGAGATTTAAAAAGCCAAAAACACAAATCCATAAAACAATTTTTTCTTCACACAAACACAAAAACCCTCAAACAGCCTGAAATGGAATTAGAAGCCTCTTTCACTTCAATTCCACCTCCCGTATTTGATGGAACAAATTATCAAATGAGGGCTGTTGAAATGGAAGCCTATTTCGATGCTAATGATCTATGGCAAGCTGTGGAACAAGACTATGAAGTTCCTGACTTACCAAGCAATCCAACTCTTGCTCAAATGAAAAATCATAAAGAAATGAAGCTCAGAAAATCAAAGGCAAGAGCAACCTTGTTTACAGCTGTCTCTTCTATTATTTTTAACAGAATAATGACAATGAAAATAGCTAAAGAGATTTGGGATTTCTTGAAGCAAGAGTATGAAGGCAGTGAAAGGATCAAAGCAATGCAAGTGCTAAATTTGGTTCGAGAATTTGAGATGCAAAGGATGAAAGAGTTAGAAACAATCAAAGAATATGCTGACAAACTTCTCAGTATTGCCAATAAAGTAAGACTTCTTGGTACTGAGTTTTTTGACTCTAGGATTGCTCAAAAAATTCTTGTCACAATTCCTGAGAAATTTGAAGCTACAATTACTTCCTTGGAAAACTCAAAAGATCTGTCAAAATTTACCATGGCAGAATTGTTGAATGCATTGTAGGCTCGGGAACAAATAAGGTTTATGAGGCAAGAAGGTTCTGTGGAAGGTGCTTTTCTGGCCAAATCTCAGAATAACTATGGTGGCAGGAACAAAAAAAAGAAGCAGAACTACAGCATGTCAGGAAGCTCAAACAACTATAACAATAACAGCAGCAAAACCTCTCAGGACTTCCCATCTTGCCCTTACTGTAAAAACCCAATCATCCACCGAATAAGTGTTGGTGGAGGCCAGATGTAAAGTGCAACAAGTGTGGTCAATTAGGGCATATGGAAAGGATTTGCAAGTCTCAACAGCAGAAAGATGAAGCAAAAACTGTAGCTGAACAACCTAAAGAAGAGCGGCTATTTGCAGTATCTTTCTTTTCCACTTTAAGCTCCACCGAACGTTGGCTAATAGACAGTGGATGTACAAACCACATGACTCATGACCAAGAACTATTCAGAAAATTTGACACAACCTTCACCTCCAAAGTCAGAATTGGAAATGGAACACATATATCTGTAAAGGGCAAAGGAATTGTTGCAATTGAAGGTAGCACAGGCTTGAAACTGATCTCTGACGTTTTATATGTTCCTGAAATTAATCAAAATTTGTTAAGTGTTGGTCACTTGCTGGAAAATGGCTACAAAGTTTCATTTGAAGACAAAAATTGCATGATCAAGGATGCAAAAGGCGGGGAAGTGTTCAGAGTTCAAATGAAAGGCAAAAGTTTTGCCTTGAACTTGACTGAAGAAGAGCAAGCTGTAGTGCACAAAGAAGAAAGCAATACAATGCTCTGGCATAAGAGATTGTGACACTTTCATCATAATGCTTTACTTTACATGAAAAAGAATGATCTTGTGGAAGGTCTGCCTAAATTGGAAGAAGAATTGCCTACATGTGCTGCATGTCAATATGGCAAGCAAACAAGGCTACCCTTTCCAAAGAACAAAGTTCAGAGAGCTACACACAAGCTGCAATTAGTGCATACAGATGTAGGAGGACCTCAAAAAACACCATTTCTGAATGGCAGTAATTACTATATGGCTTTCATTGATGATTACACAAGAATGTGTTGGATTTATTTTATGAAACACAAAACTTAGGTTGCTGACATCTTTTACAAGTTTAAAAATTGGGTGGAAACTCAAAGTGGAACAAAATTACAGATAATAAGGTCTGACAATGGAACATGATATACATGTCAAAAATTCAGCAAGTTTTGTGAAGATGTAGGCATTGAACACCAACTAACAGCGCCTTACACCCCACAGCAGAATGGGGTTGTGGAGAGAAAAAATAGAACGATAATGGAGATGGAAATATGCTTACTTCATGACAAGGATCTGCCAAAGAAGTTCTGGGCAGAGGCAACAAACACATCAGTTTTCTTGTCGAACAGATTACCATCATTTGAAGCTTGGTATGGTTTCAAACCAAAGTTGCTAAATTTGAAAACTTTCGATTGCCTTTGTTTCTCTTATATTCCTCAGGTTAAGAGAGACAAGCTACACAAGAAAGCAGAACCATGAATCTTTGTAGGCTACAGCTCAACATCTAAAGCTTACAGGATTTACTTGCCACAAAGCAACAAAGTAATTGTTAATAGAGATGTGCAATTCATTGAGTCAGACGATTGGAGCTTTGAAAATGACAAAAAACTTGAGTTTCAGGAGGAGAATAATGATGTAGATGATGAACCTATTAGAGGAACTAGATTACTCTCTGACATTTACCAGAGATGTAATATAGCCATAATGGAACCCGCAGGATATGAAGAAGCTTCATCTGATCAGAAATGGATAGTTGCAATGAAGGAGGAGCTCAAGATGATTGAAAAAAAATCAGACATGGCAGTTGGTGGACGACCTAAACACAAGAAAGCTATAGGAGTCAAGTGGGTTTATAGGACCAAGCTCAATCCTAATGGTTCTGTGAACAAGTATAAGGCACAGCTCGTTGTCAAGGGATATGCCCAGATGTTTGGGGTAGATTTCTCTGAAACATTTGCCCCAGTTGCAAGGTTGGATACCATAAGGATGTTGTTGGCTCTTGCTGCACAAAAGGGCTAGGTGATACACCAAATGGATGTTAAGTCAGCATTTCTAAATAGATACTTAGAGGAAGAAATTTTCGTGGAGCAACTTGAAGGATTCTCTGTTCAAGGACAAGAGGGGAAGGTATATCGACTGAAAAAGGCTCTGTATGGTTTAAAACAGGCACCAAGGTCTTAGTACAGCAGAATTGATGCACACTTGATAAACTTAGGCTTTGAAAAGAGTCTAAGTGAATTTACTTTATATGTCAAGATGGTTGATGTTGAAATACTTGTGGTATCCTTGTATGTTGATGATTTACTTGTCACATGAAGCAATGAAGAGCTCATTGATAGGTTTAAAGAATGAATGAAAGATGCTTTTGAAATGACTGATCTTGGAAGAATGACATTCTTCCTTGGTATACAAGTGCAGCAAAATCAAAGTGAAATCTTTGTAAGTCAGATAAAAATGCAAAGGAGATTCTCAGAAAATTCAAAATGGAGGAATGCAAGGCAATTGCTACTCCAATGAATCAAAATGAGAAGTTTAGCAAAGAAGATAGAGCTGAAAAAGTTGATGAAGGGATGTACAAAAGTTTAATAGGCTGCTTAATGTACTTAACTGCTACCAGGCCAGACATCATCTATGTAGTAAGTTTGCTGTCAAGATATATGCATTGTGTAAGTGAAATTCACTTTCAGGCAGCAAAAAAGAATTCTTAGATATGTCAAGGGCACAATTGACTATGGAATAAGATTCCAACAAGTTAATAATTTCAGTCTTCATGGCTATTCTGATAGTGATTGGGCCGGATGTGCTGATGATATGAGAAGCACTTCGGGTTACTGTTTCAGCTTTGGTTCTGGAATTTTTTCAAGGTGTTCAAAGAAACAAGAAGTCATAGCACAATCCACAACAGAAGCAGAATATGTAGCAGCTGTATCATGTGTGAATCAAGTTCTTTGGATCAGAAAACTCATGACTGATTTGCACATGGAGCAAAAGGAGAGTACACATATTTTTGTAGATAATCAAGCTGCAATTTCAATTGCCAACAATCCAGTGTTTCATGGTAAAACAAAACACTTCAAGATAAAGTTTTATTTTCTAAGAGAAGTACAAAATCAAGGAGAGGTGCAGCTAATTCATTGCAAGACCGAGAATCAAAATGCTGATGTTCTAACAAATGCACTTCCTAAAGCAAGATTTGAATTTCTCAGACAAAGACTTGGTGTATGCAGCTTCAGAGTTAAGGAGGTGTGTTGATCATTATGACACGTGAAGCTGCAGGCCTAGATTGATATTAGAAGCTTTGATAAAGTCAAGTGACAGTTAGACTCTAGCCTTATTATCTTTATGCTATTTTATTGGAAATAAATATTTTATGCTTTTATGTAGCAGATTATTCTGCAAGTCAGTTATCCAATTGCTGTATAAATAATTGAACTCCGTACTCAATAAAATATATACTTTTATAATCTCATAAATAAACCTTTTTTGATTGTTATCTATACCAACAGAACAATCTATATCGGACACAAACACGAGTGATTAATGATAATTCATCACTTTCTTACACGTGTTTTAATCAAATCCTTTATTTATTTTGTGAACATTTTTTTTTTTTTTTTTTGGGAAGAAAATAGAGTGGGGTGGAGTGGTGAAAAATAAAGTTTTAAAGATTTGAGATTATATATGTGTGGCACATATAAAAAATTTGGATTTAAATTGTAAAAAAATAGAAGTTTGGGTACTGAAATTACAATTATTCATTTTTAGCTTTTGCATTTTTTTACTATTTTTAACTGAAAATCTGACGGATCTTAATGACATGGGGTTTTCTACGATTTTCACACATACCTCTCTTGAGCTTTATGACAATTTTAGAGACACCCTCCCTTTTTCAAAATTACACATGTTATTTCACATATTGACTAGCATATATAGGAACACATTCAGTCGTTTGAGTGAGCTAGGGCGAAGCGTCGAGCGTTCGTCCAACATAACGAGATTGTTTATTAATATTTAATTAATTTGTATTAAAAGAATCATTAATCAATATATAAATGCACTAAAACGTAAAAATCATATACATATAAAAATATAATCCAGTACAACCCAAAATAATAAGGAATAAAAATGCATTTTTGAATCATATACGTATGATCAAGTTTCAAATTTTTATGAACTTAAACGAGATCGGATGAAGTTTATACGTAAAACATGATTAAACGATAAAGACAAGTTTCGAGTTTAGGCAAAACCTATGCAAAATTTTTAAAATTGCGAATTTTAAAGCTATTTTTTATCCCCAAAAAAGAAAAGTATTTTTCGAACTCTTCAAAAAAATAAAGATCAGTATTTAGATTGACTAAATTTAAATTTTAATAAAATAAATTGATAAAATCTAGCAATAAAATATATACTATGAAGTAATAATTTGAACCAACAAATTTCTTGAAGAAATTATTTTAGAAAAAAAAAACTAATAATATAGAATTGTTTAGTTATTATTTATTGTGTTAAAAATTAAAAGAAGAAGTAAATGTAAGACGAATTGAACCCTGTGCCTCTCACATACAAAACAAGCAATTTACCATATGAGATACAACGCTACTATTGAAATAAACGAAAACTCTGTAATATATAGTTGTTTAACAATTATTTATTATATTAAAAAAATTTAAAAGAAGAAGTGGAGGTAAGAGGAATCGAACCGGATGCCTCTTACGTATTTAACTTCAAAACTTTATTAATATGTAAATTATTTTTTTGATGGAGGCAATATGGACGACCACGCCTGCTCGTCGAGTGCTGGCTCCGTCCTTGAGCATATACTTCTAGAGGTGTTAAATGTGGTGAATCGAGCTAGCTCACATTCGCTCATGGGGTGAGCCGAGTGGCTCACTAACTTTTTTGTGTCGATAATTGCAATGTTACTAACAGACGTAAAATGAAGACATAAATTTGTAAGAAAATGTAAGAAATTATGAATTGATAGCGCTTGATACAAAACATCTATTTGGATTGCAATATTGCAAGGTCATGTGATACATATCGTTCTCAAAATATTTGAATATGTATATTTTATCTTAGATTCGAAGCTCTATGTATTCGGTCTTTTCAGTCCTTTAAATATGATAAACTCTCAATACACTATGAAATGCATGGAATATATTTTCACTAATTTAGATTTTGTTGTAAATGATAATTTATTAGTGATGACAATTGTATCAGTGCAGCCCTAAAACTTATTGTTGAATCCTTAATCCTTTCGTATAAATATGGTATTTTGATTCTCAATAAAATATATAAATTTCTATTGACTTTTATTCTCTCTTCTCTTTTTATAACATCTTATCAACACGAAATTTTAATTCTTCAAAGTTTAGTGAAGATTCAAACGGAAGATCTTAAGTTCGACTTTTAACGATTGCAGTCTTTTATGCAAATTATTTTGGTTTAATATTTTTCACCATTTTGGAGCAGAGACATTAAAATCGGTGCAATAGGAAGACTTGAACTCGCGACTTCCTTTGAGATTATAAAAAATTTGATCACTATGGCATTGGTAGATGTTGGTACCATATGTAACAAAAATATATATGTCCATTTTTTTTTATCAAATAATATATATATTCTCACTTTGTTTTAATTTTTTAAAACTAAATTTTGACCTTACAATGACCCAGCAGTTAAACCACCGATCCACCGATTGAACCACTGCTTCAATGACCCGATAATTGTTCGGGTCAATGATCGGATATGATAAATATATTTTGAAGAGTGAAAGAATAACGAAAAAGAAAATTAAATTGGTAGTTGACATTTATTGAAATTCAAAAAATGTATTTGTTTTAATATTGTTATTAGAGTTCTATTTAATCGGCAAAAAAAAATTAGCAAAAGGGATAAGCATTGACGCAAATTTTTCTTCACACATTCAACGACAAATTTTTTGTCATATTTAAAATTATGAAATAGTATTTTTCTGTTAGATTGATATTATAAGTAAATCAAACCTTGATTTCAAACTTGAAATTCTCACACGATAAATATTATTATACAAGTAGATAACGTACATTCACACTTATAATTCGAACTACAGTATAATAATTTCAATTCACGGTATTGGTTATTATTGTGGTCGTTGATAGTCAACGGCTGCCCATACTCACTTAAGATTTGGATTCGCCATACGGGCAGATATAATGTGTGTGATTGAGAAACATAACCCATCATATGCAAACATTATGTAGATTAATTTCAACAAAAGATAGTTTAGCAATTTTGCATGAAGATATCTAACAATTTTGCTTGAAGATAATGCAACTTATATTATACAACTCAAAGGAAGTTGTATCAAATGTGACATGACGAAACATATTTTTTCAAAATTATTTCATACACATGAGTTTCAGAAAAAATGCGACATTAATGTTCAACAAATTCACTCAATGACAATATGACTGTTTTATTCACAAAAGCATTGTCGACATCTACATTCAAGAAATTGGTTCATGAGATTGAAATGTATCGGCTCAAAGATTTTCAGTGATCAACATCAGAGGGAGTATCTTTACTCTTTTTCCTTCACTTATGTTTATTCCATTGAGTTTACCTAGCAATGTTTTTAATGAGGCATTATTTATTTTTAATACTTCAAAATAATAGTACTATTTTTCCTTCATTTAATATTTTTGTCCCATTGAATTTTTATCAAATAATGTTTTAACTAGACATATTTTGTAATGTGTCATTCAAAAAGAAGTATTGTAAATGGTAAGTTTATTAGTGAATGACAATTGTACCCCTACAGCCTTAGAAATTATTATCATTGCATCCCTAACCCTTTTCTGTAAATATGAGACTTTGGTTCTTAATAAAATACACACAAATCTATTAACTTTTATTCTTTTTTCTCTTTTTATAACAAATTAGACTTTTTAGCTGAATTATTTTATTGAACAAATTGGCTGCATTGATGGCCTCTCAAAAATTCTGAAATCATTTTCATTACTTCCTCGAATTCCCTCTTTCGAAATATATCTTTCAATGCCATTGCTTGCTATTATTTAAGAAGTGATATTAAATGAAATAAATCAATTCTGATTTTTGATTATATTACTATTTAGTCAATTTACAAAATATAGATTTCAACTTAAAATATTGTCCTTGTTTGGCTCAACTAAAATATTTTATTAAAATCTAAGTTAAAGTCAACAATATATTTTAATCATACATTTCTCGGGATCTACAATTTTTTTAACAATATCTATCAAATTTTATCAAAATCCACTAAAAAGTTAATTTTTATCTAAACCAAATAGGGGCATTATGATATGACAATATTACTCAGATTTTAGTTGATATTAGAATTAATTAGATTCTTTTTAGTTTGTAGTTGCTTTTGTTAGATTTTTAATGTAATTGGCAAGTATGTGATCAAAAAAGACTAGATTTAATATGATATAAAAGTAAAGAGTAAGCTGCATATATTATAAGTTAAGTTGTATTAAGTCTAAGGTTCGAGGATGGAAAGAAGGAAAAAACGGCACCGCAATTTCGCTAGACAGTCGCCCAGACTTCGTTCGAGTGGCAGAAACAGAAACCTCGTCGCTCTCATGTCACCCTGTCCTCGCTCGAGCGACAACCTTTCGCTTGCCTGTCGTTAAGCTCTCACTTGAGCTACAGTGTCATCTTGAAAGTTTTAGTTCGCATTTTTAAGACTTTTTATCTGATCCATTCAATCCTAAATCTACAGTATAAATACCAGCACGCCTTTGAACTATTTTTTCTGAAGGTTGAACATTGAGAGATCACATGCTGCTTCATATCTACTTCATCAAATTCATCCATAGTTTTCAATTTTTGTTGTTCGATTTGTTCTTGGTTGTGAAAACATCAAATCCACTTAATCCAAATACCAAACTGCTTATTTCCCAACACATCTGTCAGACTTCTAAAAATCAAGGGAAGGTGATTGGAGTTCCAGTTGCTGTTGGAGAATACAGAATTCTTCGTTGATCCACATGAGATAGACGAATTCAGAAAATTGAGAGTTAGTGCGGAGCACGCAATCTAGGAGGGCTTTGAAAATTGTAGCTGGGGGTTGGTGCAATGGCAAGAAATCCAGGAGGGCTGTTGGATTTGTAGTCAGGAGGTCAAAAAGTACTAGTGGTAGTTGTGTCTAACGGATTGTAAGTTTAAATTCGTTTATAGTGGATTTTTGACTAGCAAAGTGCCCGGAGTTTTTACCCAATTGGGATTTCTCCATTATCATTCTATACGTTATTTATTGTTTTCATATATCTGCGGCGGTTCAACATAGGGAAATTGAATTAATTGATTAACCATTTAGAGATAATTAAAAGTGACTTATTACTATTTAATTATTGATATTTTAATTCCGCATAATCACCTATTCACCATCCCTCTAGGTGTAATTTGAGTCGAACCTCGTAATTCCAGCTTTATTAGAATCAAGTATAATAATTTCATTATGTACAGTCTTAATGTGATTATCAAATTTTAGAATGGCCAACTATTGTAATAGTATTAACCGAGCATACTCAGAAAATATGCATAAACCCGAAAAGTATAATTATTTGTGACCTCGTCCACCGAGTTAAAATCTCATATATCTTGTTACGCTTCCCTTATCACATAGCAGCTGAGTTGAGAAACTTTTGGAGCCTGATAATATGTCGTACGTGATATAATCAGTTTACAGGATTTGTTTTGTTAGATCATGTAGTCTTGATTTCTTTTAGGAGCACATGCATGCTTATCATGTTGGACAAACCATTTCTTGTTACATGTATATAGTCTAATTCTCTTTTGCAAATTTTTGGTATAAAGATTGAGTTGCCTACACTTTATTTTGAGTAATATATGTTTAGAGGGGGTGGTCCCCAATTTATACATATATATGGAAAATTTGTTGCTTTTTAGATTGGTTTAGTCCATATTACTTGAGAAACTCTTACCAATTTATTTTTAAAGTTCATTATAGTAAAAGCAGGTTAAAGTTAGTTTTGGTGATCGATTCGATACCTATTTGGCATTCGTTAGCGTACGTCATATTACGAATCCATTAGAATAATTCAAGACGGAATGTATCACAGAACCATCTAGACTGGTGATGGTCTTTACTGTTTATAGGTATCATTTATTCCAAAAAAAAAAAAAAAATCTAAAATGTGCGAGGTATGACTAGGGCTGTCCGTGGGTCGGTTCGGTTCGGTTCAAAAGAGAACCGAACCGACCCAAAACTTTCGGGTATTTAATAAATGGACCCGTCGGGTCCAAATATAATTATGGAACCGTTCGGGTTCGGTTCCGTTCGGTTCGGTTCGGTTCGGTTCGGTTCCGTTCGGTTCCGTACCATAATTAAATTTTTTAATATTTACAACAACACTACATAAATACAACTA
>CAIGRT010131504.1:0-12983 GCA_903798405.1 Fraxinus platypoda
TGGGAACCTGACATGCAAGAGCATATTAGTTTAAAACAATCAGTATACGCATCAAATGTGAATGGCTGCTCTGTTGCCAAACAGGCATAATGGACGCAAAGAAATAAAGCACAAGATGAAGAAAGGGTTGCTATCAACATTCAACAATTCATAAGGTAAAAAATATCTTCATTATGAAAACATCTTGATAACACAATGAGGCCGATGAGGCATGCGTAATAACAATAAGTGCAAGACCAACTATATCAAAAAAGCAGGGGGAACCCTATTCAACTATGCCATTATCTGACATAGACTGTACATATTTTGTATGATATTCTTTTCGCAAGGCAGAAAAACTTGGACAACCTTAAACAAGTAACTATTAGTAATAAATGAATATGGACAATAGACCAACCAGAGCTTAAGGAAGCAATGAATAAGTTATCATGCAGAAAAAGAAAACTGAATATCCAATTAAAGCAAAATGATATAAAACTGAACAGAATCCAGAGTTGTCGGGAGTGGCAATGGCTAATGATAAGATTCTTAAATTTGAATGATTTCACAGCAAATTTGAACTCATGAAGCATTCTAAAACATAAATATCCAAGAAAGAGCCATTTAAGAGATGGTCATGTATGTGAAAAGACGAGCACTAACTCCTTTAAAGAGAAAACTCCAGAAATGGTTCTGAGACGAGAGGAATCACACTTAAACAAAATCTTAGCAGAATAGTGTAAATGTGGTGTAAGGCTACTAAATTTTGAAAAAGAAAATGATAATCATTTCAACTTCTTGTAATCTCAAGGCCAACCACCTCTACACCAAACTTCTCTTCTCCTACAATAAACTAAACTTTTAATAACTGTGTGCTTAATGTAAAATTACTGACTGCAGAGATCTGAGGGCATTCTTCATTAAAGTTCGTCTCCTACAGATATAGAATACTGAAATGACAAATTTATGCACAGATCTAAAGATCATAATGGACTTTTAATCAGATTTTATTTCTTGAGATAAGTTAGATTTTTAATTAAGTAAATAATTACTAAGAACCTCAATCCTAACCAATGTGTTGACAGCTTTCTCTTACATACAATGATGAAAGTAATTAAGCCCCTGTTTTTTAACCACATTTTTGGAGAATAGATTTTTAAAAAGTAGGAAAAGAGTTAGATTTATGTGCAAAATTATTTTATATTGGGAGAATGTGTAGTTGAAAAAATGTTTGGGGAAAATCAGTTTTGAAAAATGGGGCTCAAATTATATTTGTTTCTGATAACTCCATCTCCCATAGATAATGATCATTCTAACTTAAGATTAAATGTCAATACAACAAACAAGTCTAAACACAAAGTGCGCAATAGCTAACCTTCGAGATATTTACCTTTCCATTCCGCCTCGGATCAGAGTAAGGTAGGTTGCGAACAACTACTATTCTCCATAACCCAATTTTCTTGCTACCATCCAGCTCATTAGAATTGATTAAAAATGCTTCCGTTTCCTCATCCACAAACATATGGAAGCAGACATTTTTTATGGCATACATACTAATGTTCTTTGGTTGTCGTATTAAATCAAATGCCCCTGATAAGAACAAACCTCCTTTATTAATTACCAAAAGATTTAATGTAGAAATCAAACATTATGTTGGATCAGTACCAAAAATTGCGGATNAAACATTATGTTGGATCAGTACCAAAAATTGCGGATGTGACAACTACCCCTTGACAAGTTTCCATCTCAAGAAGGTCGGAATCATTAATGTCAAAACCTGTCTGGCGGCCAGGTTTGGCTCCTCTAACAAACCTATAGAGAATGTTTAATCACCCGTAAGAAAGATATGCACATAAAAGAGCAATATGAGGTAAAATATTCAGAAAAAGTAGTTCCAGTAAAATCCTACCCACAATGCACGCCCATGGACTCTCTTACATCATATGAATCACTTCTCTGTCTCAGTGAAGGATATCCACCGAATTCAGAGCCTCCGAACTCGGTTCTTGTTAAATTCTCTTCATAAATATATGTCAAATTCTTAAGCACGGGAGAAAAGGATGGTGTGGTTGGCATTAGGGAAATAGCTTGTTCCAAAGGAAGATAGCAAACTGGACATGCTGGCAAAGCAAGCAACAAGAAAATAAGCAAAATGAATAGATTAATCATTAAAAAAGAATAATGAAATTCAGGTTAAGTCTAGACGATCTTCACTGCTACATTGTCCAGTGAAGTCGGAATAAGTTGGAATGCATTTATAAACATTAGACAATGTTGCATAGACACCATGCCACGTAGACCGATGATCATCTAGACTTTAGAAGAATAAAAATGCTCATTAAAATAACATGTTAAGATCAATGTAGGTATATCTTGGTTCGTATAGTCTAATACCAAGTTATCTTGATGTTTCCATAAGCAAAATAACATGAAATCTCAAACAGTGAGATACTTTAAACTTACGACGTGGTCCAGTCCTCTTTCTATCTGCTGGTGGCGGAGGCAATGTAAAACCCTCACATGGATTCCCAGGAGGAAGAATATATCCTGTAAAATATACAGGAGGTGGCGGATTTGGAGGCAGAGGTAGAGGGTCTACATTTGCATTTCCCACAACATTGTTTACGTTAGAAGTAAAAGCAGCAGTAAGACCATCTTTCTCCCCAGATATCAATGGGGATTTAATACTCATATTAGAAAAAATAGGTTCTTGTGAATCTTCACCTGCAAACAAGCAGAAACGCAGATTGAACAAAGATTTTAATTCATTAACTGATCAACATCTTGATCCCGAAATCACGTTCAACCCACACACAGCTGATTAAATGACAATACCCCATTCTGAGCAAACTCTGCCAGCGAATGGAAACTCAGATAAAGAAAACCAACTTTTAAATTAATTCATGAATATATAATCTTGTGTGCAGGTGGATGCAATGATCTCTACTGCTCTTACTTACAACTACAGATATAGATATAAACTAGCGCCAAAATTAAGAATGCAGAAAGAATTTCGAAACAAGAGTTAAAAACAGGAAGCCAAACCTTTTCCAACATATAAAACCCAGACGAAAACAGCGGTGGAAACAAGACACAAGAGCAGCATTCCAACCTTCTTCCGGGGAGCGAATTTGCAGATCCAATGAAACAATTTGTCCTTTTCCTTAATCATCTTGGCAGGCTTTCTTGGCACAAGAGGTGGAGGCGTAGTTTGGATTGGAGATAATAATAAACTACTCTGAAATTGCTGCTGTTGCAATGACCCATAACTTCCCGAAGATCGAAGACCCAATGACCCTGTAGTCATTGCTGTCCCCTCAAGTCCGAAATTTCACCTCTCATCTCCCCCCTCCTCTCATCCGCAAAAAATCAACTGTTGAAGCTACCCTAAATTGAAGAAATCTGTAATCCAATGGCAATAATTCAGTATAGTAATAGACTCTCCAGCAAAGACTTGAGTAATGTCAACCCAAACAACTGATCTTTCAAAAGGAAATCTAAATAGAACGTAACTTTTGTATCCAATTAAAACTCAATATTGATTTTCAATCCACCAATCACGTATAAGAATGCTTAGTATTAAGCGCAAATAATAGGCCTCAAAATCAACATTAAACAAAAATAACCCTAAAATGAAAATAATAAAAAATTAATAAAAATGCCTTAAAATTGAGGGCTGGGTTACTTAGGGCTGTAGCGATTGATTTCTAGGGTTTTGTGGCTGATTTCTAAATCTAACAGATCACAGTTCACAAGTTCCTTTAATTTCGGAAAGTAATTTTTTTTCCAAATAAATTATTTTTTTGCAAATTTATTATTGTAATAAATGATGTAATAAATAAGGATGTAATAAATAAGTTGAAAAATAAAAAACAAAAAAAATCGTTGCGGTTATCATCCCATGTGCTCCGAATTTCTGACCGCTTTTACTAACCCATACGTGGCACGGTATCATTAGAGGAATTCCGAGGGCCAATTTGTTTATAATTTTGACTTAATTATAAAATTAGATAAGCTGGCTTAATCACTTATTTAGACGGCATTTGTCACTTATCCATTAAAAAATATTTTTAACTTAAATTTGATTATGTTTTAAGAAATTTTGAAAGGCACTGTTAACAGAGTAAATTAGTCGTAATGTCTGCTGACTCGTAATTATTATATAACTGAAATTTCCCGAACCTTTTGAATTAAATGATTCAATTCGATTATCTAACAAAATTATACTACTTCCGAGTAACGGAATTGATAGAGACGGGCACAAACGGTGGAGCAGTTATACTAATTCGATGCTAAGCAAAAAAAAATCTTACTAGGCATCGACACGCCTTGGATCCTCTTGAAATATGGATGCCTTGGAAACATAGATACAGGTGATGCATGGTTGTTGTCAGCTCATTTTGTAAGGTGTTGTGTAACGAGCGTAACGCTCGTATTTAGTTATCATCGTTGAGTTTGAAGCCTGAACAAACTTCTGGTGATAAGTCGAGGGAAGATGAGGATGATGTCATGTCCCTTATATTTTGGACGAGCATATGGTTAAATTTTCGATTCTAGGTACAAAATCAATTTAACTTTTATAATTTACGACGAAAACCTAAAAAAGAACAAGATTGGCCGGGTTAGTGCTTTGATTGAAAGTGCTTTGATTGAAAGTCACAAGATTTTGGGGTGGAGTCATAGCAACACAATTTTTTTCTCTAGACTGATGAGGTAGTAATGACAAGGAAATTGTCATATTTCAAGTCTTCCATGGCTCGAATAATGGAATTCAAAGATGGAAAGGTTTTATTGCAGATAATATGAAGTAGAGATTTTATTTCTATCCAAGAAATTGATGGAGGAGGAAAAGTCTATGAAGGGATGTTTCCAATAGAAACTGAGGTTGGAGTGAAGCATATTTCGGTTGAAATTGAGAAGGGACGAGAGCGTGCTCGGTTGCAATTGTGTGTTTTTCAAGACTTCTGCCTCTATTAAAATTTAAATTAAAGTCAATAACTAATTTTAGCCAGTGTCTCGGAGGAATTTTATACTAGATTTGAATCATTTTTGTAACCATAAACAATTATTTTCAACATATTTATAATTACTATTCATTAATCATTATTATCCACACAGTGGAATCCATATTTAGTCTGAAAATTGGCCACTCGACGAGGAACAAGTGCCCGCCACCATTTCCGTTGAAAAATTATCTTTTGGAGGCCTAAGAATAATAAAGTGACAGCGAATTAGCCTCGGAAAATGGAAGTGGTGATGGAGAAAGTATAGTTTCCTGGAATTCTCGAGGCAATGGTTTTGTTGTTTGGTCTCCTGCAGAGTTTTCAGAGCTCATGTTGCCTAAAATTTTCAAGCACAATAACTTCTCGAGCTTCATTGAGTAATGTTATTCATCCCACTGGGATTACAAACACAGGCTAGGTGGCGTTAACGTCACATTAACGCCATCTAGACTGTGTTTGTAAACCAACTGCAGAAACACTTCGCAACATGTCTTAAATTTGTAAGGCAAGGCAAGAAAAAAAAAATCAAATGTCTTGGGGAAATTTATTAAGCTATTGCCGGTGTATGAAATATAAGCAAAGCATTAAACGAAGCCAAAATCCGTTCCATGCTGTGCACTTATCTCTACTCGGATAAGGTAGCCTTGAGCTCACCATTGTTGTGCAGTTCCATCACAATGTCACAACCTCCTATCAACTCTCCTTTGTAATATAGCTGTGGAAAGGTTGGCCAGTTTGAGTATGTCTTTAATCCTTGCCTCACCACCTCTTCGGTTAGAATATCGAAAGAACCAAAATCGACTCCCTCCTCCTTCAGGGCATTTACAACTTTGGAGCTGAAACCACATCTTGGAGCATCTGGAGTACCCTTCATGAAAAGCATTACAGACGATGAATTTACCAACTGTTTAAGGCGATCTTCGAGGATTTCACCAGACGAGATCCCTTTCTCGGATAGAACCTTCTTAAGTTCTCCACTCTTTTGCATCTCCAACACGATGTCTGATCCACCAATGAGTTCACCCTTTATGTATAGCTGAGGATAACTCGACCAGTTTGAATAAACTTTAAGGCCTTGACGAACCTCATCATCACTAAGAATGTCAAAACTCCCAAATTTGACTTTCTCCTGTCTGAGAATGTCAACAACCTTGCGGCTGAAACCACATCGCGGTTCGTTGGGTTTTCCTTTCATAAAGAGAATGACTTCACTTGAATTTATCAGACCTTGCAGTCGAGAAGCAAGAGTTGTGGTCAAGCCTGAAGGACCCGTAATGCCTCCCTGTCCACCATCATGTTCGGTAGCTTTTATCTCACTGGGATCAGAGATTTCAATTCCGTGATCTTTGAAAACTTCTTGTAGCTCACCACTTTCATGCATAGCAATTGCAATATCACAGCCACCAAGCAGTTCGCCCTTACAGTATAGCTGAGGAAACGTTGGCCAGTTGGAAGATTTCTTTAATCCTTCACGAACCTCATTGTCCGTCAATATATCAAAACTTCCAAATTTAACCTTTTCTTTCTTCAATATGTCAACTACTTTTTGACTGAAACCACATTTGGGGGATTCGGGGCTCCCTTTCATGAAAATCATAATTGAATGAGAATTGACAAGCTGCTCAAGTCTCTTTTTGAGGTCACCCGCACCAGAAGGTGATAGGCTCCCTACCCGACCAGAACCATTTTCTTTAGCAAACTCCTGAACTGTTTCAAGAATAGTAGGCCCTGCAGCCATACCGAGGCTGGCAGGAGCAGTAGGTTCCCCAGGACTGATTGATCCAGCAACTTTGGCAACCTTGTTGGCCAAACTAGTTGGGTCAGCACCTTCCAATGTATCGACTGCAGTGCCATCCTAAAAGAATCAAAGTCAATTTCTCTATATATAAATTTTTTATATATGCACGTATGTATATGCCACAACCAAGCTCAAAGATAATTAACTCGAGGCAAACCAGCTGAACCTCAAAGGGGCTAACAAATGGCATGCTTGCCAATCTGCTACCTAGCAGCATACTTGCAGTTACCGACTATAAAGACATATATGGTCAACAGCAACCACACACAGAGAAGAAAAAAGGCAACAGATAATATTAAACAATGTTATGCACCCATTTAATCAGAAGTAATAATAAGAACGGTACCAAACTGAAGATTTTGGTGCTAAACTTAAAGTGGACTAACATATGCAAACCTTTTAATGAAGGGAATCAGGACTGAGGATGTTCGAAGGAATGAATTATGCAGCGCCAATGAAGCCTTTTGGGCAATTTGTGGCAACAAAGATACAGTATTGGTTGATGGGCGCATAACATTTTACTGAAGAATCAGAACCTAGTGATTGATATTGGCCTTCAGGAAAGATATTGCAGATTAAAGATAAAACCCCAAAATTCATTTGGGTACCAATTTAATAATGCAACATGCTAATTGGCACCTTTCAAAGACTTAAGGTTGCATTTCTCATCAAATATCTCAAGGAAATATAATATTCACGACACCCAATATTTGTTCTATCATGGAGAATGGCAATGCACGAGATTAACATCGAGGTGATCATTTATCCAAGAATGATTTTTGTTGTCAAATGATTGAACAACTCGGTAGCAACTTACTTACGATCGTAAGCTGATATTCATAAAAAGAATCCGTTGAATTATGAGTTCACTACAATATGTTAAGCAAAAAAATGAGGGTATTCATGTACTCATTCCATTACCCTCGTAATAGTTAGAAATAATGCTATTTGTCATCACTGATGACCATCATCACCCCACGTGGCAACACAATTGCATTAAATGATAGTTCAGAGACATGGAACCCATGTTGTTGGATCTATAATTCAATGCCATCTAAACATATTGACGGCCAGTGATAACAAATAGCATAACTCAATAGCTAGGGAGGATAAAAACAAGTCTATAACTATCATATATAACTGGAAAATTATCGGGGAAGACAGGGCAAATGTTTATAACTTCTCTATAGGTGTAGTACCTTAAAGAAAACAAAATAAGGCACAGCAGAAACAGAATATGCCTCAGAGATTTCTGGTTGTTCTTCAGCTTCAACCTACAACACCACAAGGGATGTTAGCAATGCAGCACATAACTTGTGAAAGTTCTCTGACGTTCAGTTTCTTTGCATGCTAGCGTAAGAATCACATGGCAAACAGGGTTAAAGTAAATTATCGTGTTTGAATCACTCAGAGCAAGAACGAGAGAAGAGAGGCAAAAAGAAAAGATATAAAAGTTACGAACCAAAAATAGAAAGTTTTGAGATTCATATTCCGAATTCATAAAATATGCTTAATCTGTTAGTGTTATTGCTGATTAGAATTAGTTGAACCCAGACCAGCTTTGTATTTCCCATGGTTTGACCTTTGAACAAAACACTGGACTCCCATCTATCCCTGAAAATCGAAACAGGAGAAATTTAAGAAATAACCATTCTAATCGGCCTGAGTAGGTTAGGCATGAGAATGCCATCTATACCCCTTATTCCCTCTCTATCAGATTCTCACAAATTGAAAATCATGCACTCACATAGAGAGAAAGATAACAAGTAACCATACAAGCATTGTCTTCCTAGCAAATAATTAACATTTCCTTTCCACAATTTGCTAATTCTCTGATGGCCAAGTACCTTTAACCTATATTAGGGGTAATTAAGAAAAGGAATTTTCTAGAAATACATAAGAAAAGTAGAATCTCAATTTGTTTATTCCTTTTCTTTCTTTTTCCCTTACCCGTTCTTTGCTTTCCCCCAAACCTGATTTGAATGATTCTCACAAATCGAAAACCAGCGTTGCATAGATTGATTAGCATACATTTGAACCACGTTAAGGTAATAACCAAGTGAACTGCTCCACAGTCAATTTATAATAAATTGAAAGGCCTTTTCTTTTTCTTTCTTTCTTCTAATAATTAGAATTAAAATTCCAACCAACCATTGCTGCTTTCTTTTTGTGAACAACCTTAAAAAAATAATAATAATTATAAAACCGTGTGGTTTTCATAGAGAGGGAAAGGGGTAAGTATAAACCCGGTAGAAGTGGGCTAGAGGGAAATCAGTGGAGAGATGAGCGAAAACTTGGTCCATGTGCTTGGAGGCCTCGCACCAAGGCGCCCAGAAATGTAAAATGACCGGAGAGCCTTCCCCAATGGTTTGATCAAGCACCGCCTTCGACTTCACCTCCTTCACCGCTCCTCCTCCGACGCCTGCCATTATTTCTAAGGGATTCTACTGACTTTTGCCACTCCAAGCGAAAGAAGAACAAAGGAAGAGGAAGAAGAATCTATTCGAGAGGGAAGTTGAGCATTGGGGTTATAAAAGCGGTCCCAGCCCCTTTTCATCACAGCAAAATCGCATATTCTCGAAAATGCGATTTTTGTTTAACAATTACTTTGGGTATATTTATCCATTAAAAATATTATTTATTTTGAAACTTGCTCTCTTTACTTAAAAGTAACCCTTCTGACCTGAGCCAAACCTACTAATAAAGTTACTAATTTGAAAAATATTTTGTAGCTTAAAAGGCTTAATTTTAATTATTTACCTACTTGCGTATTTTATTTGCACAATACTCGATAACGATGATAAGGTCAATAGCTAATAAAGTAATAAGTGCAAAATGTATTGAAAACTAAAACATTAAGCTAGTTTTCACTCAATTTTAAAACTAGTTGAGAAATCAAATGAGTTTCAATATTGATAGCTAGAATTGTCGTTTATCTATAAAAATTCATAGCTTTGGTGAAAATGATTAAGTCCTTATTTGATTGGAATTAAAATCAGATTTTCAGTAAATTTTAATAAAAGTAGATGAAACGTATAGCTAAAAAGTGGTGGGTATCATGAAAAATTGTCCATCGAAAGAGTAGTGTATGATGGTAGTGATGACCTCGAGCCATAGGGAAAGCAAACTTAGACTACGACCAAGGAATATGATTCTTTCTCATCTATTCGACTTTACTTTGCTACATTATATTTTGATAGAGGAATGTGATCTTTCCCATCTTTGTCCTTTCCCATACGATGATGTTGTCTAGTTCATTTTACATTCATACTATTAATATATCTTTTCTGATTGATCATTGAAAAAATAAATCTTCCGTGGTCGATTAAGTTGCTTAATTCTGTGAATAACATCCAATTCAGAATGTGTGAAGAAGTACTTGTGTTCCCTACACTTCTCTTCGGCTAGTTACTTGTTTTATGGGATTCTCCAAATTACAGGGCATGCTGTTTCAGGAACTTTACTATATAAATCTTCCTAGAGGCCTTCACTTGAATCAATCACACAAAAATGGCGACACCAAAATGGTTTTGCCTTGCAATAATGGCACTAATGTTAAGTCTAGCAGTCTGCACTGCACACAGAAACCTTCCGGGGACGAAGTCTGATAACACAAAGATTTTCGACAATCCCCCGATGACCATGTTCCCACCTGACTTACCTCGCAACTGTGGAGGAGGTGTCGTTGGTGGTAGTTGTGATGGTTGCGGTGGAACTCCTGGTGGTGGTGGTTGTGGTGATTGTGGGGACAGTGGTGGTGACAGAGGAGGATATGGAGGCTTTGGTGGTGGATATGGTTCTGGGGGTGATGGATACATTCCACCGCAATTCACCATCCCCTTCCCATGGTTTTTTATTCCTGGATTTCCACCTCTGAATGAGCCTTACCAATGCTGTCCGAGCAGTTGTGGTAATTCACATGATCATTGTCCAAGATTTACCTTGCACCTAACCCACAACAAACCAAATCCCAGTGGGTCGAAGTTCCTTGTACCAGGATTCGCACCTCTGAATGGTATTTACGAATGTTGTCCAAGAAGCTGTGCCTGTGAGAATCCCCATCATTGTCCTGGATTTACAGTGTACTCAAATGTTGGTATGCCGATGCATAACAATGAGGGCGATCATGATGCAACTCGACTAGATATGTCGACTATTGAGGCCATGGCCCCGGTATCTAACTAAGTCGGATTTCAAGTGTATTTTTCTACCTAATAAACTATGACCACTGCATATATACTTGTAACGAAATCAAGTTCTATCTGACACAACTTTGAAATTATTTCAAGATTCCCATGTTAAAATAGATAAATCCCTGAAATAAACGAAAACCAAAGCACGATAAAAAGTTATCTTGTGAACTTTGATTAGTTCTGACTCTCCTTCAACAATGGTGACATCTGCCCAATTCTCTGCACTACCAGTACGTCGAATGCTGTGGAGTCTTGTGTACAAGTCCACTTGAAAAATAACAGCATTGATGTTCCCTTCATCGTCTTGTCGTGAAATTCCTCGTACCTTGTGAAGCGGAAAATCAACACTAATTAACACGCTGCCACTTAAAAATAAGCAGCCTGCAAAATTCGCAAACTGGGAATTCAGCACTCGACTCTGCTTAATCTGTACAAAGAGGATTATTAGATTGAGAGTGAGTGTAACCTGGAGGGAAAGGGGCATAGCATTTCCCACAAGAAGCTGAGATTACATTTGGATCATCGGTGCATACTAAGGAGCCGTCAGCCGCAGTTCCCCAGTTAAGTTGCACGCCTCCATCACGGTCCTGAAAACATTACCAAAAAGTTGAAATTTACAAACCCTTGGTGCATACTTGGTACAGAGTATTAAACTAGATTAGACTACAATAGATAACTCGAGGCCGGCTACTTGAATATGTGACATTCGGTTCAATTTATTGCTTAAATCTACTGAAAGATCATTAGAACTATCTATATATGCACTAAAATATTCGACTCACCCGAGCAAGGAAAAGGACTGAAGCTTTTGAATCGAACAGAATGAAAGCGAATTTTCCGTCAAGTTCTTTGACAACTTGATCGGGAGGATATGGTGGTCGATCGCGCAATACTTTATAAACCTCGACTATGATCATGGCTTCTGTTGCTTGTCGCGAAAGGCCATAATATCGTCGGAGGTCATAAGCGTTAAGCAAATAACCAGAGAATAAGCAGAAAATATCATCCATAACAACAATTGACCTGAGTGATCATGCTGATGCAAACAATAATAAATCATAACAATTGATGTTTTATTTTGTAGCTTTGCTTATGATCCATGACTACAACTAAACTAATGCTCTTAAGGATTTAGAGCAAGTTTGGTTAGGATTAAAAGTTCACTTAATTATAAGTAATTAAGCCCTGTTTGATTTAGATAAAAATTAATTTTATAATAAGTTTTGAGAAAAGTTGATAGAATATATAATTAAAAAATTATGGATCCATTGCAATGTGTGGTTAAAAATAATTGTTAACTTCCACTTATACTTAATTTTAACTTTTTAGTTGAACCAAACAGCAGCTAAGCAAAATTTTAAAACCAATATATTTTTTATTAGTTCATGTTAAAATTAAAGCAAGAGTTATTTTTTGTTAAATGGGTTTACTTATAAATAAATAAGTTTTAGCATCAACAAAACTCTCAGTGGTAAAAGTGAAAAATAAATAAGTGAAGAAAATTGAGCTAAATCCAACATATATTTTTTAAGCACGGCCAAACATGCTTAAGGGGGTAGAAAATGTTGAACCATATAACTATATCTAAATAAATAAACGTGTATATTCTATTTTAAACGATGTCGATCCAGCAAAAAATTTCAATACCTTGGATGCACCGGATTTTCATCTTCATGTGATAAGGCCAAGAAGTTCCCATTGGGAAGGTTATAAAAGGTCGAATCCAATCTCCATGAACGATATTCATTTGATAGTTTCAAAAACAGCCAACATTTCGAAGCAAAAACTTGAAGATTTTCTGGCAAAGTGCACAGAAACTTTTGTTTTAAGTTTTGAATCAAGATTCAATGTATTCTCCTTCGTATAATCCCTATATTTGTAGCTGGAAATGAATGGTGAAAGGTGACGTGGGTTACATGTGTAGGAGATATTACACCGATAATGTGCATATTATATTCATCAAGAGCATGCCGTTAATATGCGTTAAATCGAAACATCATTCGACTTACC
>CAIGRT010131512.1:0-11801 GCA_903798405.1 Fraxinus platypoda
GGTGGTGGAGGTGGGGGTGGGGTATATATATATATTTATTTATATCTTTTTATATATTTATATATATAAATAAAAAATATATAAATATATATGTATGTATATGTCAAAAAATCTGATTTTAGAAATTTCAAAGTTGATTTCTTATTTTTGAAATGGTATGTTGGCTAAATCTTATTTATGAATTTTTCCCATTTTTTTTTCTTTTTTGGAAGAAAAGAGTATATTGTAGCCGTTGTGAGCAATCAGGGGTAAAAAGGGCAACTAAAGAATATTTGGGGAAAAAATTAAAAACATTTTGTGGGTCCGCCCATTCTTAACATCATCATTTAGCTAAAAAAAATGGACTAGAAAAATGTGAGTTGTAACTATGTAACGAACAACAAGAAATGGGTGTGGAGAAGGGTCGAGGTATCTTTTTCTTTTTTATTGTTGGAAAGCTTTATCAGTTTACTCTCATATGGAATAAACGATTTTCTGAAATTACACCTATGCTTTGAGTTTGAATATTTTTCCATAAAAAACGCAAAAATCATGTTATATGATCCTAAAAAATCACCGATTTTTCGAATTTATCATATTTTGACGAACCATACACCTAAAAAATATTTGTTAGGGGAACTCAATTGCTACATTTCTTAAAGTTGGTGATCCCAACTAAATTTTCCTTCATGAATGGTAGTTTTATGTTTAATGATTATATCTTCAAGGATATTCATGATTTATGTTATTACTTATTGCATATCACGTAATGTATAATTGTATATGTTGAATTCTGAAAATTAAGCTAAAATCATAGCATTATTCAACTTATGAGTGAGTTATCAACTGGACATAGGTAGTTGGCATTCTATATTCAAGAACTTCTCTATGATTGTTTTTCCCAAAGAAGCTCTAAAAATGTTTGGTGTATAAAGAGAATCATTGCAATTACTTTATATAGACATGGTTTTCATTTTAATCTCTTTAGAGAAAAATAAGTGAAGGGTAACGTCCGTAAGGAGCTAATTATAACTTAAAATGAAATAGTGAATACAATAATTAAAATGATTTTTAATAATAGAATATATTAATGGTAAAAATCCACGTCGTTAAAATATGTAAAGATAATTATTACAAACAAGAATGCCATTTTAATATGGAATCTCTAAACTTAATACAGTATAAAAGCTTATGCCTCGCGTTAGCACATCAATATCTCTTCAACTTAATCAAGGGACTTTGTATTAACACGATCATTTAAGTAAAAAATAAAGTAAATATCACAAAGTCGTCATCAATTTCCTTGTAAACGATTTGAAGATTTCTCTAAAGTGATTGATGTAATGCTTGTAATAAAGTCGTCAGTGTGTCAGCCTATTGTATAGGACGGCTGACCCCTTATTAATGTATTAATTGTATGAATGGATAGTGATGTGATTCCCTAATTTGGAAGATGATGCCATGTGGTTCTGATCCAATAGACACGACGTCAGCCGATATAGTATAGATAGGTCCTCTTTGTAATTGAAAATGGGTGGTTGGAGAATCGATAAAAAGATTGACAATCGCATATTCGAAATATACATTTGAACTCTTGAAGGAAATATATTACAAGTTCATCTATCCTTCCACGTATTCCTGTTTGTTATTACATAAATTAGTTTGGTTTCTGTCTGACTATCGTTGTTAGAGCGATTGCCCGTGTTTCACCCGTCGGAGCTCGAACATTTTTGTCTCTCGCCGCAAAGTACCCCCCGCGCCAATTTTTTCATTATTACCATCATCATTCCGGTAGGAAGGCGTTGGAACCGTACTTGACTTGGCTTGAGTGGACCTGACATCTGTTGGCTCATTTTCGGTGGTCAACAGATTGACACCGTTTGTGGGAAACCATACGGTTAACCATGAAAACACGTGGAGAAAAGGCTAGGTAATAGTGGGAAGTTTGGCTGAAAGAGTTCTAACTCTTAAAAAAGGAGTATCCTTGAAAAAGGGGCTGTTAGAAACCTAAAACCCTTGAAGAAAGGGAAAATTCCGCATTAAGTGTTTTGAGCAAGATGAGTTCAAATGAAGAAAGTACACCTAGAAAGACAAGGGAATACATTGAAGAAGGGAAACCCTCACAAGCTGCCCCAGCTGCTCGCCCACGACCTCCAACACGAAGACGAGGAGGATCCAAAGGTGGGGGTAGGGTTGCAACTAGGCTTACTAGGGAAATGGCCACAATGGTGGCCAATATGAGAAACATAAACCAGTAGAACTTGGCCATGCAAGAGATGATGATGAATATGCAGGAACGAGGAGGATATCACATCCCTCCATATGCAGCCCCCGAGAACGCATTCCCAGATTCTCAACGATATTACCAAGAGGAGGAAGAAGTCCAAAGCCAGATGGCTAGACACCATCATACCAGGATGGAGGCTACGCAGGAAAAAAAAGTCGAGGTGGATACATCGACCAACTATGCTTCGGAAAGGCCGTACGAAGCACCATTCAATTTTCATCCGAACTACGAGCCAGAAGACAGGCCTCAGAGGTCGGCCAGTGTCTTCGATAGGATAAGTCTAGGGCTGCCTAGAAATAGGCAGGATCACTTACCCCAAGTACTTAGAAATAGGCAAGCTTATCTTCATCCTCCAGTGCCTAGGAATAGGCAACACGAGCCTCGCTAATATGAAGGACAACAACCAACTCACCAAGAAGAGCCTCAGGTCCGTCCCCCTAGAAATAGGCGTGAGAGGAGGGACCAGGCTAGGAATGAAGCGGATCTTCTCAACCACCTCCTCAGATCCACTAAGGGGAGGATGAGGACTCAGGTGAGCCTTAGGCATCCTGCGACCTTGATGATGATGATCATTCGCCTTTCTCAGAGGCCATAAAGAATGCTCCAATGCTGAACCACTTTACTCTCCCTAAAATTCTCAAGTATGATGGGAGGGGTGACCCAGCGAAGCACATTAACAGCTTCAAAACTCATATGAATCTGAAAGTGGCCACGCCGCTATGAAGTGCAGAGCCTTTCACTTAACTTTAAGTGGATGGGCAGAAATCTGGTATACAAGATTGCTGGAAGGAAGCATCCGAAGCTGGCTCGAACTCAAAAAAACGTTTTTGAAAAGCTTTGCAACAAGCAAAGAAGGAGAAAGGCCCATTCAGCGATTGCAAGATATGCGACAACAGCAGGGCAAGTCACTAAAAGGTTTCTTATCCTGCTTCACCGATGAAATGACCTATTGTGTGCAAGTCACAGATAGAGAAGCACTAACTGCTTTGTGAGGAGGATTGGGCATGAATTCTCTCTTTTGGAGGGATGTGCAGAACAAAGACCCAAACCACCTATGTCGTCCTATTGGAAATGATAAGACGCGAAATCCTCAATGAAGAATTGAAAAATCATAGGAACATGGCGAGCCAGGGTCTACCACCTCCTCAAATGCAAAGGGGAAGAGGCCCTACTTCCCATTTGATGGATCATCGAGCACCACTAAATAATAGACAAGAGCTTGTCGTAGCAACACTTAATGCCATACCTACCTTAGCTTATGAGGAGGTCAATCCTGGTGCTAAAATACATCAGCGTCATCCTTACCCGAGGCACCCCTCGAAGGGATGAGGTAGGGGGTGAGGCGTTGAACCTAGAAATAGGGACGAATCGCTGAATTATTGCACGTACCATCAGTCCCATGGCCATCGCACAGAGAACTGTTGGGACGTCACAAGACACTCTCGGAGCCAGAATCAAGAAAAGGAAAGACACCAGCAAAGAAATGCTCCATACAGGCAAAATCAGCAGCATAAGAATGATGAACAACGTCGGCCCAACCGGAATGACCTTCCAAGAGGGAGGGAAAATGACACTGAAAGGCCTAGAGAGGGTCAAAGGCAAAGACATAGTCCCCTACCTAACATTGAGCAGAAGCCTATCAAAGAAATTGATACAATCATAGGAGGCCCGCATGTTGGGGAAGAATCCAGGAATTTACAAAAGAATTATGCTAGGGAAGCAAGTGATCCTCCCATGACGAGCTATATAGTTAACTATTCTTCAACTGGAAAAACAATTCTACCAATTACATTCACCCAGGAGGATATGGCAATAGTGCATTATCCATACTGTGACGCCCTAGTGGTGAGGGCTGTCGTGACCCACAACAGCCTAAAAAAAATATTAGTGGATAATGGGAGCTCTGTCAACATTATCTTTGGAACCACTTTTGACAAAATGAAAGTTGACCACGAGCTGACCCCAATGAGTTTCCTCTTATATGGCTTTACGGGAGATATCATCATCCCAAGATGCAAAATTATTCTAGCAATAGAGATGGGAACCGAACCTCTAATTGCTCGTCACTTCATGGAGTTCCTGGTGGTTGATAATCGATCTGCTTATCATGGAGTACTTGGGAGACCCCGCTCTGAAGAAGCTATGGGCAGCCACCTCCATTTATCACCTATGCATGAAATTTTATTCTGAAAATGGCATAGCCACGATTTGAGGTGACCAACGAGGAGCTAGAGAATGCTACTCAAATTCTCTAAGGAAAGTGGAACCAAGAACTGTCAATGCCATTGTCACCGATGTTGTCATGAGTGGCCTCTCTGAACGAGAGAATGTCCCTGAACAAGGGAAAGACGTTGTTATGATTGAGGCCCTCGAAGAAGGAGACATCCTCAGCACCATACAAGCTTTTGAAGAAGGGATGACTGCTGAAGAAGCAGTTTGCGTGGAGGAGTTGGACCTCGCATCATTGATTGCGAGCCTCAGACAGCACCTATGGAAGAACTGGAGACCTTCCCAGCAGACTATATGGATCCATCAAAACTCCTGCAGGTGGAAAGTAACTTACCACTGGAAATGAATGAGGAATTGAAAAACTTCTTACTCAAAAACCTTGATGTTTTTGGTTGGGAGCACGGTGACATGGCAGGCATCGACCCTAAGGTGAGTTGCCACCACTTGAACATAGATCCAAATGCCACGGCATATAGGCAAAAGATGAGAGCCCTCAACCATGAAGTTAAAAAACTGATTGATAATGGGTTTATATGGGAATCTGTGTACCGAAGTGGGTCTCAAACCCAGTTTTGGTGAAAAAGCACAATGGGAAGTGGAGGGTTTGCATAGAGTTTTCAAATTTGAACCAAGCTTTGCCCTAATGACAGCTTCCCACTTCCCAGAATAGATCAGCTTGTGGATTCAACTGCTGGGCATGAATTCCTTAACTTCATGGATGCCTATTCGGGATACAACCAAATTCCCATGTTCCTAGCGGACAAGGAGCATATCTCCTTTATCACAGAGAAAGGGCTCTATTGTTACAAGGTTATGCCTTTCGGGTTGAAAAACGTCGGGGCAACCTACCAAAGACTTGTTAATAAGATATTTGCCGACCTTATTGGAAGAACCATGGAGGTCTATGTGGATGGTATGCTGGTAAAAAGTTCGAAGGCAAACAACCACGTTGCCCACCTTAATGAAACATTCCAAATTTTACGAAGGTATCGGATGAAGCTCAATCCCTTGAAATGTGCCTTTGAGGTATCATCAGGGAAATTCCTGGGTTACATAGTTAACTAAAGAGGCATCAAAGCAAACTCTGAAAAGGTCAAAGTTTTGATTGAAATNATGAAGCTCAATCCCTTGAAATGTGCCTTTGAGGTATCATCAGGGAAATTCCTGGGTTACATAGTTAACTAAAGAGGCATCAAAGCAAACTCTGAAAAGGTCAAAGTTTTGATTGAAATGAGGTCGTCCCAAAAGCCAAAGGAGATGCAGAGCCTTACTGGGCGAGTGGCAGCCCTAAACCGCTTCATTTCCAAAGCAACAAGCAAATGCCTACCCTTATTCAAGGTCCTCAAAGGAGGGAACAAATTTCAATGGATGGAGGAATGTGAAATAGTCTTGAGAGAGCTGAAAAAACACTTGGGGTCAGACGCATCTTCTCTCCAAACTAAAAGATCATGAAGTACTGCACCTGTACTTAGCAGTAACTTTTGAGGCTCTCAACTCAGTTCTGATCAGAGAAGAAAGTAACCACCAGCTACCAGTTTATTATGTCAGTAAAGCACTCTTAGCAGCGGAAATTCGATATCCAGACTTGGAGAAGTTGGCCCTTTCCTTGGTAACCGCATCCAGGAAGTTGAGGATTCAAGCAAGTGCTTCAGAAGCCAGACGCTTCAGGGAGGTTACTTAAATGGGCTGTAGAACTTAGTGAGTTCGACATCACTTTCAAACCTAGGGTAGCCATCAAAGGACAAGCCCTAGCAGACTTTGTGGCTGAATTTACCCCTGTTCCAGAAGTTGAGGAGGAAATGGAACCCGTCGAACCCCAAACGTGGAACCTTTCGGTTGATGGGTCTTCTGGAAACACGGGGTCGGGAGCAGGGATCATCTTAGTCTACCCGGAGGGGCACAAACTCACTTGTCCTATAAGGTTCGGCTTCAAGGCCACAAACAATGCCACAGAATATGAGGCCCTCTTAGCTGGCCTAAGATTGACAAAAGAAATACAAGTAAAGAGGCTCATCATCAGCAGTGATTCCCAATTAATGGTAAGTCAGGTTCATGATAATTTTTCGGCCAGAGACAAGTATATGGCAGCATACTTAAAGATGGTGATGAGCGTCATCCCTTCCTTTGAGAAGTTTGAACTGGTACAGATCCCACGCTCCATAAATGCTCATGTCGATGCACTAGCAAAGTTGGCAAGCAGTAAAGACTCTGAATTGCTCACAGTGGTGCCTATTGAACATCTCTCTAGACCCTCAACTAACGTAAGTGGGACAGTAATATGGGTTAAGGATATACCACCTTGGATGAAGCCCATCATAACTTATCTCAAGGATCAGACCCTGCCCTTAGGGAAGGAAGAGGCTCAGAAGCTCAGAATGAGGGCCGCCCACTTCGTCTTCCAAGATAAGGTACTGTACAAACGTGGATTTTCACTGCCCCTGCTGAGGTGCATCAGAAGGGAACAAGCAAACTATGTACTTAGGAAAATCCATGAGGGGGTTTGTGGCAATCACACAAGAGGTTGGTCATTGGCACAAAAAATGCTTAGACAAGGATGTTAGAAGATGTGACAAGTGCTAACGCTTTGCCACTATACAAAGGCAACCTTCGCAAGAGCTGAGCGTAGTATATAGGCCCTAGCTGTTTTCAAAATGGAGAATCGATCTAATTGGACATCTTCCCAAAGAGAGTGGAAATTCCAGCTTTGCAATTGTCGCCATTAATTATTTCACAAAATAGGTAGAAGCCGAACCACTTGCCAAGATAACTGAGGCTAATACTTCCAACTTCCTATGGAAGAACATCAATCGTATCAGACAATGGCAGGCAGTTCGATAACAAGAAGGTCAGGAATATGTGTGAGGAGTTGGGCATCAAGAAACATATTTCCTTCCCACATCACCTCGGGCCAATGGGCAGGTCGATGCTGTTAACAAAATGATTAAATACACCTTGAAGAGAAATGTGGATGCTTCCAAAGGAGCATGGGTCGATATGCTGCCCCAGATACTTTGGACAATCAAGACAACCAGCCAAACTGCCATTGGAGAGACCCTATTCTCTATGGCCTATGAGGCTGAGGCTATGAGTCCCGTTGAGGTAGGTCTTCCATCTCCTAGGTGAATGCACTTCAATGAGATATGTAATGATGAGATGAGAAAGTGTGGGCTGGACCTCTTCGAAGAGAGGAGGGATGATTCTCAGGTCAGACTAACCATGTACCAAAGGAAAATGACCAGATATTACAATTCGAAAGTAAAGAAGAAGTCATTCCGTTTAAACGAACTGGTACTACGAAGGGTGTTCCCACATTCAAAAGAGCATGGATCGGGAACCCTTGGCCCCAAATGGGAGGGCCCTTTCCGCATCAGCGAAGAGGTTCGGCCTGGGACCTACAAAATCAAAGACATGGATGGAAAGGCACATCCTCATCCTTGAAATGTAGAGCACTTGCGCAAGTATTACCAATGATGTAAGACATCTTATACATATAATTTCAAAATTCAATAAAAACTCTTGTGTTAAGTCATGAGTTAAAATTCCCCTCCAAAAGGCCAAAATCCCAGGAGGATGAACCGCCCTTAGGCAAGGGAAACGTGAAAACTTTGCTAAAAAGTTCTAAAAGGACCACATCTACACTCATGAAGTGTAAAACATGCCCTTATCAACTAAAAGTTGTTAAAGGAGACTCAGCATGAACGAACCACTCAACCCAATGGTTAGGACAAAGGGCAAATGAACTAAAGTATGAAGTGCTAAACAACCTCAGTTCATAAACATCGATGTACACGCGTTTAAAAACTTGTAGAGGTACCTGACCTCTAAACACTTGGATAATTTTTCAATATATAAATCATTATCAGAGTACTATGTGCAAGGGTCTGATGTGACTTGAATCTTACATATGTTTGATCTCACATGCTTTGATTATCCTGTTAAACAACTTCTGTAGTAGTTAAGAGGACTTCAGTTAAGTTTATTTCTGAAGTCTAATATGGCCGAGTCCTGAACTTTGTTGAAATGTATGACCTAGTAACACTTTGGAAGTTTAATTGTTACTGAAGGTCATGTTACATAAGTCTGACCTTACATGTTCCCTGATTATTGAACTTCAATGTTCATAAGTTCGATGTTGTCAAGCTTTTGAAGTTATTATTAAGATGATATTACTTTAAGTTTGATTCGATTACAAGTAGTTTAGATCGTAAAAAGCGCATCGGTATAAAATAGACGTAATAATTGAAAGACATAAACACAAGTATTGAACAAAAGAGCTTCATTAAACATAAGGCAATTACAATTGGAGGGCCGAAGCTATTACACTTAAAAGATAAATTTGAAAGATGCTAAGACCTAAGAGGATGGGGTTGAGGGGCCACGAAAGCACGATCACGTCAGGGACCACTTCCTCAGCAGCATCTCCATCAAGTTCAATTACTTGGGCCCCTTCTGCCAGAGTCTGAGGTTCAGACTCCTCCGTCTTGTCCTCAAGAAACTCAGCCCTCAATTCAGAAGCATTGACGCCCTGAGTGTTCACCTCCAGCTATTCGATCATGTCGGTGTAAGTATACCTCCTCCAATACTTCCCAAAAATTTTATACGCCTCGGTTAAATGGAAGTTGGCCAGGAAGTTTTTCTCAGCATCCTTTCTGGCAAGTTCGGCGTCACTCCGAACAGTCTTCACCTCCTCAATCAGGCCAGCCACTTGGGAAGTCAGCTTCCCCACTTCCTCTTTAAGACAACTTTCTCCTTATTGGCATTCTCCAAGGCCTCAGCCGCCAGCTTCTGATGGGCGTTCGAAGTCTCCTTCTTCAAAGATTCAATCTCTGCTAGGGCAAAGGCGAGCTTCACTAACTCATCAGCTTGTTTCTTCTTCAAGGTATCTACTTTTGCCTTAGCCTTACTGGCGGCCTCCTCGGCCTGAGAGGCCTTATTGACGAACCCCCGATTTTTACTTTGAAGGTTTTTAAAGAGAGCTTCAGCCTCTATGGCCATCCCAAACGACCTCCCCACTTGGGCCACCATCGTGGCCACAACGTCGACATCATCGCTCTTCTCGACGAAGGATTGCCACTTCTCCATCCAATACTTGTGAAATGTTTCAGTTGCTGTTTGAATTTGTGGAGGGAGAAGGGCAAGAGCCTCAGGTGCGAGCTCATCAGTCTTTTTTTCCAGAGCCGATTTTTCCCTCGGAAGCTCGGAGGTGGAGGAGTCGTTCGAAGTCCTCGACTTCTTAACCGTTTCATGCCCCTGGGGCTTCCCGACAAATGATCTCTTTTGCCCCCCAGAAGCTACAGCTATTGATTCCGCTAGGAGCTTCTCCCATGCATAGACCTTGGAGCGAGGGGGAGGGACATCATTGGAGCTGCCCATCCAGTGGTGGACACTCTAAATTTCTTTTTGGGCTCCTCAACCACTATCTTTTTGTCCCTATCAGCCAGGGGAGGTAGTCCTTCTTTTTGAGAGCCAGCCTACATGCTAACCCTCTCGATCTTATCCCTCATCTGCTTTCCTCCAGTAGATGAGGGTTTCATGCATCTCCCCGAGGTAGACGTGGCAGCAAGTATGGTGGTCATGTCAGGGATTGGGGGGCTTCCTCTTGTTAAAATTCTCTGCATGTCAAGAAATATACTACATGAGCAAAGCATGTATAAGCAACCAAAGTTTGTGTGTAAATGGATATTTTACCTCTATTTTCCATCAAGCCGAAGTCTTCGAAAAAGCGATCGACTGAACTAAGTGACCGAAGTCACGGGTGGACGATGATTTTTTCTAGATTTCGGACAGAGTATCCCAATCCACTCTGTGAACCCGAACCTCTCAACTGACCCTGCAAAACAAACATAAAAACGGTAAGTATCAGACCTTGTCAGTTCAAGAAAGTCAAGAAAGCAAGAAATGCACTCACGTGCATCGAAATAAGAGGTCAGAACTTTAACATGTGGGACGAGGTCACCCTCACATTCTTGCCACTTCCCCCTAACCCAAAACCAGGTCTCCTTCCATCCTTTGATGGAAGTAGGCAGACCCACGACAAATGGGGAATGTGACCCACACGGACACAATGAGTACCACTCCCTGGAGTTCCCTTTTCCTAGGGACCTAGGCTGGTACACCGCTTGGAAGACATGCAAAGGCATGTCTTCACCCATGGAGTCCTCCTTCCAAAGGAAGTAAGAGCCTACCAACTGGGTCAGGCCTTAGGGACGAACTGGGTAGGTGCTAACCCGTAAAATCGGAGGACTGCTCGAAAGAAGGGGTGGATCGACAAGTGAAGCCCAGCCTTCAACAAAAATTTGCTAACGGTGATGCAACCCTGCCTCGGATAGCAGGCCCGCTCGTTTGGAGAAGGGGAAAAGAAGTTCTATGTCGTAAGGGATCCTATATTTTTCCTCGTTAGCTAGATAGGAGGGGTTTACAGAGGATGTAATTTTGGCTACCCCCCAAGCTATCCCATCATCCCCATTATCACTCCTAGATGTTGAAGCACCTCGCCCTGCCTCAACAGCTCGGGCAAGGTCGACTACGTTGGTAATTTGAAAACCCATCTCGCTGGTCAACTCACTAACATCTACTTTCGACGATGAAGAAGCCATTAATTTACAGATTTCGTATGAACTTTCACAAAAGCTGAAACAACAAAACAAATTTTTTTTTCACAATACTTACGATTTTCACAAACAAAATGGAGAAAGTGGAACGCTAGAAATTGCAGGAAAAGCAA
Organism: Fraxinus platypoda; assembly: GCA_903798405.1. Taxonomy (NCBI): domain Eukaryota; kingdom Viridiplantae; phylum Streptophyta; class Magnoliopsida; order Lamiales; family Oleaceae; genus Fraxinus; species Fraxinus platypoda. The sequence continues at coordinate 11,220 of CAIGRT010131512.1, forward strand.
AGAGAAATGAAGAAACTTGACAGGAGACTTAGAGAAATCTCAAGAAAAACTTGGAGGTTCTGACAAATTTGAAAGGAAGAAAGGTAAAGATTCGTACAAAGATAGAAAAATGTTCTCTGAAAAATTCGTGCCTTGTATAGGCAAGCTCACTCAACCTCAGTCATTAGATCTTGATCCGGATCAGCCAACCGTTGAGTTGAATATTCTAATCTAAGGGCTCAGCACTTCTGACGCTTCGCCTTCTAAGGTCCAGATCAGTCTGTTGCACGCGCCCTCATCAGTCTGTAGTTCACAAAATGCGTGGGAGACAACCATCATTGTACATTTAATAGGGCGACGGTTGCGTATATTGGGAGACGAACCGTTTCAGTTGTCTTTTCTTGGAAATGCACCACGACATCAAATTATGGAGGCGCCATAATTAAGGACGTCTCGTGTTTCCAAAAAACATTAAAACGCCTCGTAATTATCATGTCTGAAGTCTTATATAATTCAAATCCTCATCTACAACCTCGGTTATGGAAAGGCACTTTTGCATATACCACTTCGGATACATCCTGATGAGAACCACGTAGCAATGAA
>CAIGRT010131537.1:0-15642 GCA_903798405.1 Fraxinus platypoda
TTGAACATTAAAACTTAAAATCTGATTGTTGAACTTGGATCTTGAAAAGTAGGGCTACATGTAATTTCCACAACAATTTAAGTCCACTTCTATAAAAAAGAAAAGCCCAAACCAACATCACTTCATCTTCTTTAGTTCTTGTGCGATCAGACTGCCCCTGCACCATTTCAATTGTCGAGTCTACTGCTGCGGCCTGCCAGTTCCAAAATACAAAAATTCTTGCGGTGCTAGCACGGGCGGCTGCGCTGGCTCGTTAGATGCTAACTTCGTCCCTCTTGCAATGTCAACAAGAATTTATCAGCACTTTGAGTATGTTTAATAATAATATACTCTCTCTTAAAAGATAGACTTTGAGGATTACTATTCATTTGTGATTTTACCTCACATATCACTGTTCCATATGTGGACAAGAAAATACTAGCCGTATTTATTGACTTAAATTCAGTAACACAATAACTGTAAGACAAGAGGAATGATAACTTTTATGCTACACACAACTTGTCATAAGAATTTTGATGTTCACAACCTCCCAACTAACCGCAATTCTTGACTCAAACTGATGGTATTTTACTAGTTCTCACAGTACCTTTAAACTATATAAATGCAGTATGTTCTCTTATTTTGACGACAACAACAACAACAAAGAAGACGTCTGCTTTCATATCTTTATCGTTATCTTGATATATGATATATTGATACCTGAAGCACTTTCTTCCTTCTAACGACTTCCGATCACTTTTCCGTTCATAATAAGGCAAGTTTTCATGCCTCCATCTTTCTCCATAAGGAAAAGAGTAAGTTTGATTTCACCATTATCGGACTTTAATCTCTATTTTAGATCAAAAAGGCAGTTTTAGGTTCTCGAATTGTTAGTTTCATTTGCTCAATGTATTTCCATACTCATATTTTATGTCCTTACATCATAACTCAATCTTGTCCCTTTACTACCTTTTCTTTGAAAGGTTTCAACTTGTTTAAAGGTTTGATTACTTTTTCAACATAATTTAAAAAGTGATGAATTAACAATATATCTAAATCCACTTTGAATAGATACAAACGGACATCTATAAGAGGATCTCAGCAACAATGGAAAATATGAGCATTTGGAATAGCTGATATCAACGACGATAATTACCTTTTTTTACACTTTCAATAAGAAATTAACTTGCCTCTGGTTTTGGATATGAGCCATGAACAACAGTTAAATCCAGATGGTCTCCGACAAAAATAATAATAAATCAATCGTTTCCCCACAATCAGAATGTCACTAACTCACTATGGTATCTATTGGAGCATAGAACAATATTCTGTATATATATGCCATCCTAAATTAGTGGAGGTAGTTAGAGATAATTTCTGTATATACGTAAATTTAGGAACTGATGATTGTACATCCATATTTACCCTCTCTCCATGTATACTTGTGATACGTATGAATTCAGTATGAATAAAAGTTCTCACTTTCTTCAATTTCTTCATGGTATCAGAGCAGTGATCTTTGCACCCTGCTCTTGTCTTCTTAATTATTGTTATGGCACATAATATTGTTGCTACTGGAGGTTCGAAGGAGGTGGTTTCTTCTTCATCCAATATTGTTGATGGTGATGTCAACATCTCTCAAAAATTGAGTTTAGTTTTGTTGAATGAATTCAATTACCTTCCTTGGATGAGGGCAATTACCATTGCTCTTGGTGGTAGATCAAGGTTGGGATTCATTAATGGCATGGCCAAATCTCTTGGACCCAGTTCAGCGGAGTACAAGGTTTGACTGTTAAAAGACCAACAGGTTATGTCGTGGATTCTTAACTCGATGGAGCCTGATCTTGCTGAGATTTTCAGCTATTCAGAGACTTCTTTGGATCTTTGGAATGCTGTCAGTGACATGTATGGCAACCAAAACAATTCTGCCAGGATTTTTCAAATTCATAGGGAGATTGCAAGCCTTCATCAAAATGGGAAGCCATTCGTAAGTTTACTGGGGAGCTTGAAGAGTTTGTGGAGTGAGTTGGAGATTTATAGACCTCATACTGTTGATGCGGCTATTTTGCGGAAATGAACATAAGAGGATCGTATTTTTCAGCTATTGGCTAGTCTTAATCCTGATTTTGAGGATCTAAGGAGCCATATTCTAATGAATACTGACTTACCATCCTTCAAGAATGTCTGCGCGACCATTCAGCGTGAGGAAGTACGCCGGAAGGTCATGCCACGTACTGTTAATCCCAGTCCTCCAGATGTCCGTGCCTATATTGTTCGCTCATCCACTGAAGAAAAATCTTGCAAGGGCAAACGGCACGATCTCAAATGTCAGCATTGCCATAATATTGGACACTCAACTGATCGTTGCTGGATTCTTCACCCAGAGATGAAGCCCAAATTTTCCAAAGATCAAAAGGGTGGAGGATACCAAAAACGAGTCCCTGATTATAAGGCTCATTTGGATACACACTCCACTGAATTTTTTTCTTCAAATCCTGTTGCTTTACTTAACAATTTCGCAAATTATTTACAAGACGGGCATGGTCAGGGGGTAGTCCAAGGAGGAGCTGTTAATCAAGAAAAAGATCAACCAGCTGCACTTCTTAGTCATTTTGCTGGTTTTTTAGCTGATGCAAATTCTGACACTAGCCAAGGTATTCAGATTGCTTTTCTGACTGCATTAGAGATTGGTAGTTTGCATGATGTATGGGTTATTGATTCTGGTGCCACAGATTATATGTCAAATAAATTAACCCATTTTTGTGACTTTCGTCCCTTTTCTACACCTTCCTTCGTCTCTGTAGCAAATGGGTAAGGGTAAAATTAAGCTTGTTTCAGATACTATAGAATCTGATGTTCGATATGTTCCTTCCTTTCCATTTCAGTTGCTTTCTGTTCGCAAACTGACATCCTCGCTAAATTGTGAAGTTATATTTACTCCTTACAAGGTTATCTTTCAGGACCTCGTCACCAAGGTGATGATTGGTGAAGGATTTCATTTGCATGGACTCTACTACTTCTCTCCTAATTCTCGGGTTACCAAGGGATTTCAGGTTGTTTCTTCTCCTATCACTGAGAATCTTTTATGGCATCGTCGTCTCGCACATCCTTCAAATTCTGTTCTTAGCAAAATAAATCGAGTTCTGCCTAAAGGAACTCTTGATTGTGATATTTGCCATTTTTTCCAAGTCTTCTAGGCTTCCTTTTAATTCATCATTGTCTCGTACTACTCAGCCATTTGAAATTGTATATTCAGATGTTTGGGGACCCTTTTCCTCTTCTCTGGATGGATTTAAATATTTTGTAACCTTTATTGATGATTTTTCTAGGGTTACTTGGTTGTATTTATTGAAATAAAAAAGTGAAGTATTTGAGTTTTTCAAAAATTTCCATATGTTGGTTACTAATCAATTTTCAGCTCATATTAAAATTCTTCGATCTGACAATGGCACAGAATATATGTCTCATGACATGACAAACTATATAATTTCTAACGGCATATTGCATCAGATTAGTTGTGTTAGTACACCTCAACAAAATGGGATTGCCGAACGTAAAAATCGTGATTTGCTTGAGAAAACTCGAGCCATAATGCTTCAGATGAATGTCCCAAAACATTTTTGGTCTCATGCAGTTTTGACTGCAACCTATCTTGTGAATCGCTTACCCAGCCGAGTGCTGGATTTTAAATGTCCTCTTGAAGTATTGCAGGACAAAGCACCGGATTTGTCTCATCTTAAAATTTTTGGATGCACTTGCTTTGTACATGTCTCAACTACTCACCGTGACAAGCTTGATCATCGAGCTGTTAAGTGCATATTCCTTGGTTATTCTCAAATACAAAAGGGGTACAAATGTTATCTCTCTCTCCAAGAAATTATGTGACTAGAGACGTCCGCTTTGTTGAACAAATTCCATATTTTGTCGCCTCTAGTCAGGGGGAGAAGCTGTCTGAGTTATTTCCCTTGCCTAGCATTGATTCTGGTCATCAACCTACTCAAGATTTACTTCCTAGCCAAGCTACCTCAGCTCGGGACACCACTGAACACTATGGTGATCACTTGGATATCACTGGTGCTCCTTCCAAGGAAGCTATTATCGAATCACACGAGCAAGATTTTTCCCATTTACAAGGTGAACCAATATCTCCCCGACGTAATCCTCCACGGACGCGTCACCCTCCAGCAAAATTGGCAGATTATGTTGCTCATACAGTCAGGTATCCTGTCACTAATTTTATGTCATATCAACGACTATCACCCTTGCATACAGCCTTCCTTACATCTATATCAAACATTCATGAGCCAAAGAATTTTCAAGAAGCCAAATCTCAGGCTGTTTGGCAGAAAGCTGTGCATGAGGAATTAACTGCTCTTGCCGAGAACAAAACTTGGACTATAGTACCTCTTCTCCCGGGCAAACATGCAGTTGGTAGTCGTTGGGTGTTTAAAACGAAATTCAACTCTGATGGTACTCTTGATAGGCATAAAGCACGTCTTGTTGCTCAAGGCTTCACTCAGAAGTTTGGTGTTGATTACAAGGAGACTTTTGCTCCCGTTGCCAGGATGACCACGGTACGAGTTCTTTTATCTATGGCTATCAATAACAGGTGGTCTTTGTTTCAGATGGATGTACAAAATGCATTCTTGCATGGTGATCTCGAGGAAGAAGTGTTTATGAAGCTTCCCCCTGGGCATCCTCAAAGTGAAAATCCCAATTTGGTCTGTCAACTCCATAAATCAATTTATGGTTTGAAACAAAGTCCCCGTGCATGGCATGCCAAGTTGAGCACTGCTCTTGAAGCTCTTGGTTTTAGCAGAAGCTTAGCTGATTCGTCTCTCTATGTCCGGCTTGGTTCTGTTGACAAACTTGTGGTATTAATTTACGTGGATGATCTCATTATTATCGGGAATAATACTGATTCTATTGCTCAGTTGAAATCGAAACTTCAGCACCAATTTCCAATCAAGGATCTTGGTTCCTTGAAGTACTTTCTTGGGATTGAAATGGCAACTTCCAGCAAAGGGCTATTCCTTAACCAGCGTAAATACATTGTAGATTTGCTTCAAGATGCTGAGATGCTATACACCAAACCCGCTGCTACTCCACTCGATAGAAAATTGAAGCTTGTTTCTACGGGAAAAGCCCTTGACTCACCTAGTTATTATCAGAAGCTTGTGGGAAAGCTCATCTACTTGACTATCACGCGACCGGATATAACGTTTGCAGTTAGCCTTCTTAGTTAACATATGCACGCTCCAACCATTCAACATTTAGGCATGGTAAAACACATCTTGCGGTATCTGAAGGGCACGATTGGTCGTGGAATAATCATGACCCGTAATGGTCACACTAATATTATGGGATATACCGATTCTGATTGGGCTGGTAATGCACTTGATCGTCGTTCAACTACCAGGTATTGTGTGTTTGTTGGTGGTAATCTCGTGTCTTGGAAAAGTAAAAAACAACATGTGGTCACCCGATCTAGCGCTGAAGCTGAATATCGCGCGATGGCCTCCGCAGCATGTGAGCTCGTATGGCTTAATCGTCTTCTTCTTGATCTAGGCTGTCCAAGCACCATTCCTATGAAACGTTTTTTGTGATAATCAGGCTGCCATGCACATTGCTTCTAATCTCGTGTTCCATGAAAGAACCAAACACATTGAAGTTGACTGTTACTACATTCGTCAACAGGTTCAGTCTAAACTAGTTGACACTCAATATGTGCGTACTAATAACCAACTGGCTGATGTGTTCACCAAAGTTTTGCCGACTACTCAGTTCCACAGGCTTTTGAGCAAGCTTGGATCCATCAATCTTTTGGATCCAGCTTGAGGGGGAGTATTGGAGCATAGAAGAATATTCTGTGTATATATGTCATCCTAAATTAGTGGAGGCAATTAGAGATAATTTCTGTATAGACGTAAATTTAGGAAGTGATGATTGTACATCCATATTTAGCCTCTCTCCATATATACTTGTGATACGTATGAATAAAAGTTCTCCCTTTCTCCAATTTCTTCACCAATACTTGTAACTTTTTATTTTTGCAATTATGGCCGACTGGATTTTTCTCGTCATAATGAAGGCATAAACCATTTGCCATCCTCTTTCAAAGCTCTGAAGCAGTAAGTCGATTGTGTGGTTGTGATTGCTTCGGGTTGGCAAATTTTAGAGTAATGGAAGCTGTCAATAAAACACTAAAAAATATCTTAAAAGGAAACTCAGTTCGACAAAGGGACTATGGGCCGATGTATTACTACAAATCTGATGAATTACTTCCAAATCTTCTATGGTATTCTCCAAAGTCAAGACTACATCGGTGGGTGGACACCTTTTTTTAATTAAATCAAGAAACTAATTATTGGATTGGACAATAAGAAAATATTATTTTTCTCACTTTTCTTTGTCTCCAAATTTGAACACTATAGAATTATGTATTATAATTATTGTATGATTTTTATGTCCATCTAATCTCTATTTATAGAGATAAATGATGTCTCAGTCCATGTAGAATAATAATTCCAATATCAAATACGAGTTTTAATTAAAATCCAAATCCAATTAGTTTACATTTAATTACATGTGTAGTCCTAGAACTTCAATTACAATTATAATTAAGTTTATTGTAATTACAATTAAGTCCAATATTATAATTACCGTAATTAAGTTTAATTACTTTATAGAGCTACAATAGGGACCTAATTGGACATATATTTTCCAAGCTCCAATAATTAGATTTTGTCTAGTCGACCCTAGACCACCCAATCTAATTATTAATCTTTGCTTTTACCACTAAAAGCAAAAAACTGAACTCTTGGAATATATAAGATCACAGAAGCCAATAAATCTGTAATATTTTCCTCTGACTTGCAGTATATGTATTTTATCCCGTCTGAGATTCGATAATTAGGTACCTGGCACACTCAGTTGATATTTTATGTTCTTAAATAAATAAATTTTCACAATATCTTATTTCTTTTATTTATAAGATTATCGATGCATAAGTTAGTTTTTATCTTCTATTTCACCTTCGAATAATTTATTGTAATTTAGTATATAGTATATATATCTAAATCAAATGGACGACGATAATATCATAAATTATGTTATCGAAGATTATCAATAGTTCTTTGATCGCTAATGGTCGACGAAGAAACAATTGATGTTACTAATCCAACCTTCTCTCTTTGTATCGAAAAACTATTGATAACCGTTGATAACATAATTGAACATATTGCCGTTGTTCATTTGATTTACATATATATAGTATATATTAATTACCATAAATTCGTTTAAGATGAAATAGAAGATAAAAATTAACTTACACGTTGATAATATTATAAATAAAAGAAATGAAAGTGAAAAAAATATTTATCTAATTTTTATAAATAAAATATGAGAACTAACTTATACGCCCATTTAATTTTTCAATTATTTATTTGGGATTCATTTACATTTTTTTGAAAAAATTGGGAGCACAATTGCAATTAATTCTTAATTTTTTCTTATTTTCTTTTTGCTTTGTTCAAAGAAGATGATATATTCGTTATTTCACAAGAATTTATTCAAAAAATGTTGTATTCCTCACAGAAAAGGTCCTATAAGAAAGTTTTCTGCCAAAATGAAAGGGTGAGGGGTATTTCACAATAGAGCCAAAGGTTAGGGGTGTTTTGTGCCAATTACTCTTTGATGTGCAACAATCTATCCGGTGTATAGTAGGTAGGTCAAGAGCCCAATGAAAAGAAAAGATTTTAAACGAAATTCTCTCAAGTTCACCTTAACGCATTTGTAGCATTTATATTTTGAAGGAAATGGCACGATGTCCCATACTCATATTCACATCATTCATAATATTTATTTATTGGGATGTAGTCCTTGCATTGTAAGTAAGCTTGGCGAGCTTAGAGCTCCATAGATGATAGAATTATCTATTGGAGCTCCTACAAGGTTTTATTGTTAAAATGTTTATTCCCTTTTAGTTATTGTTTTCAAAAAAAAAAAAATGAAATGCATTTTGACTTGTGTATGTAGGCATCCATGATTTGATAGTTCCATTTTCAGGTGATGCAGGCTTATCAATTTCAATTTCTATCCATATATGTGTGTATATATAGGGGATGTGACACAAAATAATACTTGGTGAGAAATTAATTATTTATTCACCCCTATCTTCTTATCTTACTTTTGACCGAATTGACATGGGATTAAGGAAATTTTTTTCCTTGATTCAACTTTTGGCCTCCAACAATTTCCCACGTGAATGAGAAAGAATATAGAAAAAAGATGAAGTTCGATTTATAGACGAGAAAAAACTGCATACATATATAGTCTTATATCTGAAACTTTTTGGAGTGAGAATTTATCAGATTACTTGATTAAGTAGTGGATGTGATGCCTGGAATTGTCAATCATTCATGTAAACTAAGAAGATAAAAATCGCACAGTTTTTTCTCTTATTGGAGTCCGTTCTCATATTTGTCTGTTTTACACCACCTGATTTCATGAGTTTTAGAGAATTCATCCTACAAAATTCTCATAGAAACGGTTCCCTCTCACTCACAGAGGTGATTTATTTATTTGAGTTTACTTTTGTACTCTATGCATTACCTTAATGCCTAAAAATTATTAAAAGGATAGCTTACCCTTATCATATTTGTCCAAAGTCTCATCACAAGATCAGGTAAAAGATAGAGTCGTATATAGGCATGTTGTCCATTAAACCTAGATCTTGGGATCTCCAGTCAGATGCCCCTTTGATGACTTTTAAGGACTCAATGGGCCTTAATCTAATTTTCCTTATTGAACTTTCAACTAACTCTTTATTAATGGATTTAGTAAATGGATCTGCTATATTACCTATTGACTTAATATTGTCAATTGAAATAATTTCATTAGAGAGTAATTGGCTTACAATATTGTGTCTTCTAAGTATATATGACTCGCCATTATACATAATTTTTATGTCTTTCTGATTGCAGTTTGAATATCACAATGGATACGAAATGTAGGCACTAAATGATAAGTATATTTTACACGTTTATCCAAGCTTCTAAACGTAATGAGTTATTTCAAATTGAGTGGATATATACCTAATTTATAATTATAATAATTGTAGGAAAAATTGGACTTGGATATAATTGGTGCAATGATGTAATCTTTAAGTTTATTGAAGTTGATTCGAAGCAATTAATTGCTAACCATATTGTATGTGATCGATAAAGATTATCAAGAAAGCAATTAGAGAAGATTCGCAACTTTTGGGAGCTAAATTAAACATTTGAAAGTTTGAGACTAAATTGAAAATATTCAAACTTGAGACTGACTAAGGTTGGAATAATTGTGGATGATGTTTGTTAAATTGTAAAGATTGAAGGATGAAGGAACCATGATGCAAAAAAGAACAGACTCAAGCTGAACCAAAAAAAGAAATTCAGGGACCAAGTTGAATATAAAATGATCACAAGGCTTGGCCATGGTTATGGCATTAAACTTGCTGGTAACATATCTAGCGCACTTGCGATTGCATAAACTAAGCTTTGCATCGAATAGGTATACGAGGCAATTCATATTTTATTTCTTAATCCAAATCAACTTCTACATGGAACAAAATTTAGGGCAGGCGTTTTGACCTAAGTTGTAGAATATAAATACAATCTTCATCTATCATTCAATGGAGAATCTTTTACATACATAAAACACACAGTTCATAAATCAAATTTCATACAATTGCTTGGATTCTGAAGAGGAAGAAGAAGATTTAAGAAGATTACTTAAGAAGTGTTGAAGAAATTCAAGATTTCAAGATTATTTTTCATCTTCTTTCTACACTTTAATTTCGCGTGATGTATTACCAGTTTAATTTGTGTTTTTATAATCATATGTTGCTTGGCTAATTGTATAGATGCTAGGATAACTATGAACCCAATGTTATGAATATTTAATGTTAATTTTTAAATTTTGTCTCGAAGTATTTGTTTGACTTGAATGATTGTTAGCTTTTCAATTATACTTGATCAATAAGTGATTAAATTTGTAATTATATTTTGTTTGAGAGAAAGATATGGATTATAGCATGTAGTAATAATCTTTATAAAATTCGATAGAGGATATATATACAAATATATTTTGCATTATCTCATTGAATGTTCTTATTAATGCATCTTTATATTTGTATTCTTTGTAAAAATATAATAGTTTATATGTGAGGATATGTTTAACATTTCTTAAGAGAGATTATCAAATAAAATAAGAACTTGATCGTTATATCTAAACAAGTGTTGTTAACTTCTTGAGTTGATATTTAAAACAAAAGAAAATAGAGGGATTTGACGGTTTAGTGATTTTCATTACTTGAGTCTCATAAACTCCTTAGTTACAAAGTTGATAGAATAGTTAGTCAATTATATGTTTATTTTTCAATTATAAAACTCAACCAATTTTGCGCTTCGTTTAAAGTTGCATTTAATTAGAAAAGTAATTACAGTAAGACCTCTCTATAATGAAACATTATATAAGAATTGGTCCCAACTTGAGTCAAATATAAATAAGAATAAACTCAACATTGTAATAAGTTATAAACCTTTTTTTTTTTTTGAAGAAAATAAAGTTATTCATTCATCAAATCGGCAAGGAGTACATTTGAAATAAAAAAAGGCGGAAAATAAGACCAATCAACAATATCATAGAATGAACTAGCGGCCTTAGCTAGTGTGTGAGCTACTTGGTTAGCCGATCTCCTAACCCAGTTAAACTTCAGATTCGGTAATTCTCTAGCAAGAAGACGACACTCTTCAATTAGGATACCAAAGTAAGAATTGTCTCAACTCCATCATTTTGTAGAGCACTATAAACCAAGAGAACATCCATTTCAATGGTTTGGACCTCGGAGGTTTAATCCAAGAAAGGGCCTCACGAACCCCCAAAGTTTCGGCGATAAGTGGATCAACAATACCTTGAACAGGAACAACTTTGGCAGCAACGAATGACCCCAAATCGTCTCGAATCACAAGGCCAAGCCCAGTTTTTCCTTGGTTTTCAAAAATGGTTGCATCAATATCTAACTTGAAGGAACCCGTAGTAGGTGGTTTCCACTTATCAATCTGCGGTCTGTTGGAGCTAACGGTGGGCTGTGGTAGTGGCTAATTAGCATCACGCCATTGCTAGAGGAAATTTTTTGCAATAGTCACCAACTTAAGCACTGTAAACGACTTAGCTTTCCAAATAGTTTCATTACGGTTCATCCAGATGGCCCAACAAATCATAGCGATAATCTCTTGTGTTTTGTTGATGATTTTTGAAGATGGCTATGAGTCATTCTTTAAAATTAGTAACCAAGAGGAGTGAACTGACTACTCGCACTGCCTCCCAAACTTTTTGGGAAAATTCACCAGAGACAAGAACATGGAGAACATATTCTTCGTGCATTAAACAAACCGGGTAATGGCTATCAATGTTGACTCTTTTAGTCCTCAATTGATCAACTATTGGAAGGACATTCAGCGATGCCCTCCAGAGTAAATTTCGAACCTTTGCTAGAATTTTATATCTCCATAGGTTGTTCCAGAAGCTCTCCATAGTAGTGTGAGAGTGTATGAAAAAATCCACCATCAATAGCTTATATCCATTTCTAACCAAGTAAGCACCCTTCTTGTCATGAATCCAGTACATTCGATCTTCCCTCCCATGAGCTGTTAGGGGAATTTTCATTATCTGGCAACGGTCTTCCTCAATTGAAAAGATCAGCAAGAAGATCATAATCCCAGCTGTTCTCACCTGCTATGATAAGTTGATCAACAGTGGCATCTTCACACCCTGGGCTTGGTTCTGAAATTACAAAACCTTGATTGGAGTTAGGAAGCCTGGGGTCTTGCCAGATTCTAATCGAGGAACCATTTCCCACTCGGATTCTACAACCATCTTTCAAAACGGATTGAGCAGCAAGTATACAACGCCAGATATAGCTTGGCCTATAGCCAATTTTAGCTTCTAAGAATGTTGTTGAAGGAAAGTAGCATGCCCTATAAATCCGAGCAACCAAAGATGTAGGCTGTGTTAACAACTTCCAACCGAGCTTACCAAGAAGAGCTAGATTAGTTTCATGCAACTTCTTGAATCCCATGCTACTTTTAGATTTTGGAAGACAAAGTTTATCCCACGCAGTCCAATTGATACCTCTGTGTCCCCCTTGATTAGATTGCCACCAAAATTTATTCAAAATTCTCTCGAGTTCTTCACGAAGCTGAATAAGGATAAAAAACACACTCATAACAAAATTAAGAACAGCTTGGGCGACGGTCTTAATGAGGATCTCTTTTCCCGCTCTAGATAAACACTTCTCTTTCCATCCTTGCACTCGTTTCCAAACCCGATCTTTAATGAAAGAGAAAACCTTTTTTTCTTCTTCCCAATAATAGATGGCAAACCAAGGTATTTTTCATGTCCTTGGAATGCATGGATGCCCAAATTTGAATGAATAGCAACCTGCCTCTCAGGATCAACATTGCTGCTGAAATATAAAGTGGATTTATGATAATTAATGGATTGGCCAGATTCCACTTCATATTTGTGTAGAAGCTCCTTAACTTCATCGCATTCCCTTGTGTTCACTTGAAAAAACAAGAAGATGTCATCCATGAAGAAAAGATGAGTAAGAGAAGGGGCATTTCTTGCAATTCTACAATCGTGAGTAGCGCCTGAGCCTCTTTTGAAAGAATAAGTGATGATAAACCTTCCGAGCAAAGAATGAATAAGTATGGCGATAAGGGGCAGCCCTGATGCAATCCCCACTTCGGGAAAATGGGTCCAATATCGAAACCCCCATGGACAACACGATACCGGACCGTAGAGATACATAAGATGATCAAATAAATCCAGTTTTGAGGAAAGCCCATTTGAATCATCACTTGCTTCAAAAAACCCCATTCGAGCCGATCATATGCCTTACTAATATCAATCTTGAGAGTAGCCATGCCATGTTTTCCACGATTCTTCTTCTTCATATGATGAAGAGCCTCAAATGCCAACATAATATTATCATTTATGGATCGGCCGGTAACAAATGCACATTGCGTCTCCGAAATAACATCCGGCAAGATGAGCTTGAGACGATTAGCAAGAGTTTTAGCCACTATCTTATACATAACATTGCAAAGAGATATTGGTCTAAAATCTTGCATAATCTCAGGATTGTCTTTCTTTGGAATGAGAACAATTGAGGTGTCATTCAAGCCTATGGGAAAAGTGTATGTGTTCAAGCAATTTAAACACAAAGAAGTAACATCCTTACCGACGACCTCCCAAATTTTTTGATAGAAAGTCGGGTTCATGCCGTCCGGCCCTGGAGCCTTATCGGGGTGCATATCGAAGGTGGCTTTGTGAATTTCTTGAGCTCTAAACGGGGCTGCCAACAATGCATGATGAGAATCAAAGATACGAGCATTAATACCCTAAAAAACTGGACCCGGATCCTCACTTTGAATTGATGATTTGAAGAGGTCATGAAAATATTCAGAAATAATCCCATGAACAGCCAGTTTCTCCGAGAACCAATTACCATCTTTATCTTTGAGGCGCTGAATCTCATTCAACCGTCTACGAGATGAAGTTGCCTTATAGAAATATTTTGTGTTGGAATCTCCTTCTTTTAGCCAAAGCCTCGTGGACCTTTGCTTCTAATAGATTTCTTTTTTATATAAAGCTTTAAAATAATTAGACTGGGCCTTGGGAAATTCCCGAATACCGGCAGAATCTGTTCTCCTTTGCAGTCGGCTCATAACAAATCTGCATTGCTTTATCTTGAAGTAAAGTTTTTGAAGTCCGGAACCTCCCTATCGAAGGAGGTCATCACCACAGTATTTGATACAGTTGAGAGTTAGTTTACCCACAGTCCGTTCCCAGCTTAAGCATACAACCTCCTTGCAACCTTCTTCTCGGAGCCACAGATTTTCGAAGCGAAATTTTTTGTAAGCTGGCCTCGGCAAAGGTGCTTCTTGTACTTCGGTTGCAGGAAGATAGGGGCGTGATCACAGGAAAATTGTCCCAAGTTATAGACCCGAGCACTTTGAAACATATCAGTCCATGTTGGGGAAGCAAGAGCCTGGTCTAGTCTTTCCTCAACCCATCTTGTCGAGCCCCTACTCTTAAACCACGTGTATTGATAGCCCTCCATTCCTAGGTCGCAAAGATGACAATCTTCTATAGGTCCCGTTTTATTGAACTTGTCTCCACATAGTAGTAATTATCGCTATATTGCAAAAGATATATGCTATATTACATTAAATGTTTAAAAAATAAAAATATTTTTCTAAAGTTGTTTGTGACAAAAAAATATATACTGTATTACTAAATGTTTAAGATGACTCCACATATTCTCAACACTAAATAGATACATGAACTAGGATTTTAAAACTGTATCCATTTTATAAATGTCCATACCATGGATTTGACATAATCGTAATTAATTATTTATTTAGTTCATATTTTACCTCTATTCAACTTGTAAATTATAAGGATAACTAAGTCAAAACAATAATATTTGTAATTACATTTCGGTTAAGTTATAACCTCCCCATGGTAATAAAATTAGTTTGGTCCCACCATTATAACTATAGAGAGACTACTATATTTCAATAATAACACTTACATGACTAGGGCTGGCAATTCGAACTGTTAAAATCGAAAATCGCGGTTAACCGAACCGAATGGAGAGAAAAAAATCGAACCGATGGTGCAATGGGGCGGTTATGGTTTTGATTTTAATGAACCGCTTCATTTAGGGACGGGTAAGGTATTTAGCGATGAACCGAACCGAATGGGGCTAAAAAAAGGACCGATGGTGCAATGGGGTGGTTATGGTTTTGATTTTAATGACCCGGTTCGGGGTGGGGTGGGTATGGTATGGAATTTAGCGACAGTGCCCCACCCCGAACCGATTACCCGTTAAAAAAAAATTAATTGGGCAATTTTAGGGGGACTGGACCGACCAGGTCTAGTTTTTGTTTTTTTTTTGTTTTTTGGACAAGCCTAGTTAAAAAATTGAGCCCATTACCAAAAGTCCAATCGAATTCATTTATAACCTAACCCAATAAATCGTCATTTCATTTCTGGAGCAGCCGATCCATCGCTGTCTCTCTGCAGATCATTCCAAGAATCCAAAATATTCAAATTCAACTCAAATTAGATGGAAGAAAAACATGTTAGTCTATAATTTAAGTTTTGTTTTCATGAATTTCAATTTTATACTATTGAAATATGTGAAGAGAAGGTTTCCTTTTGCGCTGGTACCCTTTTTCTGTTTCAAATTTGATTTCATATTTCAACACTGCATTCAATAGATTTGATTTGTACTTAGTTAAGCGATACATTTGAAATTTTGAATATTTGATTGTTGCCACTGCATTCTGTAGAATCTGTCCATAAAACTAGTTTCCAAAAATGGATATTTCCTTGAAAGAAATCCATTACTGCTATAGCCTTGCAGGAAAGCCAAAATCTGGATGTTTAAAAATATTATGGAATGTTTAAGTTTCAATCAGTGCCTTGGAATAAAAATTGTGCCTTGTTAGTTGTTACCATAGATTATTAGAAGACATCACACGAGTATGGACTAATCAATGACTAATGAGGTTTATGGCCTTCTTTGTTTTCTAGTTTATGTAA
>CAIGRT010131569.1:0-16321 GCA_903798405.1 Fraxinus platypoda
TTTCTTATTTTTAAATTAAGAGTATGTTTGAACCCCATATTTTTTGACAAAAATGTATTTTGAAATAGTGATTTGATGGAGAATAGGTGGTTAAAAAATAAGAAAAAGTTTTGAATTTACATGTAATATTATTTTATTGAAAAATGGTATTTGAAAATAAAAGAGAAAAATGTATTTTAAAAAAAATGAGTATCAAACAAGGGCTCAAGTAATTCTACTTATATCATAGGGACAAAATTGTCTTATCCTAGACCATAAGACTGTAGATCCCCTAGAAGTTATTAGAGTAGGGGCTTCCTGTGGCACAAAAATGATGTGACCAGTCCCCTCCTATTATAGTGTAAGCAGGACCAATGAATAGCATTATTCCACCAATCAAATACCCACGCAGTCCTCGTCAATTGGTAAGTCTAGACCCTTACCCTTACCCCTAATCTTAATTTCAATTTCAATTTCAATTAAAATTTTATTTTCAAGTCTTAATCAAATACTTATGTGAGCTCGAAATTGACCATCAATCCATATATCAGGTAAAAAACAAAAAAGATAGAGAATGAGCAACATATCAATTTTACTTTTCAAACTATACGATTAATTTTATACTAAAATTACTTTTCATTGTTTAAACTATTCTATTGTTAATGTATTAAACTATCAAGATCTATAACAAATCTATCTTGAAAGCACCTTATTCTATAAATAAACTTCCGTAACAAATTTTCATGAACATTCACATTACCTTTTAGAATAATGGAATTTAGCCGGATGTAGTGACCGAAGACGTCGTAATGAGGTGATTGAGTATGAAAGCTGACTGTCTTTAAAATAGTCTAATGATAAAATGACATGTGATATTAAATCAAACTTTATGTTCATGTAGCATGATTCTACCTTTTAAAGTTAGCAGTCACATCTTTATTCAGTCGAGCAGTTTCTTCATTTTTAAATCTCTACGTTTACTTTACTTTATATAATGAAACACTTCTTAAGCAAATCATACTTATTATGTTATTAGATCGGGCCGATTTTAAGATATGTAGTAAAAAAATAAAAAAAAATAAAAATGGCACACGACAATATGCCACCCACAAAAACGTATTTTTCTCTTCATCGCTTAATAAAATAAATGAGAAAAATATCATATCAATTGCACACTAAATTTTTTTTTCTCTTCTCAAAAAAATAACTTTTTACATGTAGATTAAGTCCCTGTTAGGTGGGAATTAAAATCATAATTTTATTAGATTTTGATAAAAGTTGATGAAATATGTGGTTGAAAAGTTATGGATCTCATAAAATATGTGATTAAAATTAGTTGTTAACTTTTATTTTAATTAAAATCTGAATTTTTATTTCTATCAAATAGGGGGCTAAAAAAGTAACTTATTCAGAGATTTGCTTAAAAGTCAAAAAATGGTTATATTGTCATCACAATTTTTATTTGATACACCACGTTTAAATTCAATTAAGCTCCTCAATCTTTGCTCATTGTATCAATTATTTCCTTAAATTTTTTCGTCGAATTTTTATTCAACATTCCATTAATTTGTAAGTTTTGTCCTTGATGAAAATTTATATCAAAATATTCTGTTTTCATGATTTGAAATGAGGGAAAAGTATTTTTGTTTCGCACTTTTTATTTATTTATAACTAAAAAAATAATTAGTTATTTTACACCATTTCCACAAACTTTTGATATAAAACTGTTATCAAATATAAAATGTGGTAATTAATGGAAAGTTTGATGATAAGAATGATATGAAAAATCGTTTGGGGTATAATTTCTATAATGATTAGTGAATAATTGAAATAAGATGAAAGAAATAAAAAAAATTGCGGTGTTAATATAATTACCTGAAGTCAAAACTCTAAACCCAAACATGCTCACCACCCACCCGAATTCCTTATGGCCCTTTTGGTTTGCGTTTCAGTTTTTAGTTCATTTTAATTTTTCTGTTTTGATGATCTATTATAAAATTGTTAAAAATGCATTTGGTTTATCATTTTGAAAAATTATTTCTCAAAACAGAAAACTATAGAACACGCTTGGTTTGAAATTTTGAAAAATTGTTTTATGATATTTTATTCCATGAAATTTGATTATTGAATAAAAATAGAACAATTTTGTGCTAATATATTATCAAGAAATATATACATTTTGAAGTTGGTAAATCTTATAATATTTTTTCTCACTACAAAAGTAAAATAAAAATAAATAATAAATTGTATTCAAAATATAAGAAATAAAAAAAAAATTAATGACGTGTATTGAAAATATTTTTATCTATACTTATTTAAATATTTTTAGAATTTTTATGTAAATAATCATTAAGAGTTTCAACTATTTTTGTTTTATACAAATTTTATTTTTCTAAAAAATTTTGTAATTTTATTTTTTTTTCAGAACTTTATTTTTTCAAAATATATATATATTTTTAAAAAAATTTATCAATTTTATTTTTATTGAATTTTATTTTTTTTCAAAATTTCAAAATTTTTTGTTAGAATTTTGCATTTTTAATTTTAAAATTTTATTGAAATAGAATCATATTAAAATGCTTGTTTCCACATTTGGAGTGTTTTCATTAAAAACACTCAAAACGTTAGGGTGCGTTTGATTTACTGTTTTTAATTTTTAACTTTGCAAAACACTGAAAATGAGTTTTGTCTAATATTTCTGAATATGTATTTTCGAAAATAAAGATAAACTTATAACATAAAACTAAAAACGTATTTTTTTCGTTTCGAGTGTTTTTAGTGAAAATTTTGAAAACACTCAAAATATAAAAAAACAAATTTTTAAATAAAATTTTTAAAAATAAAAATATAAAATTCTAGCCAGTAAAATTTAATAATTTACAAAGCAAATCTACAAAATAAATTCTAAAAATAAAAATAAAAATTACAAAAATAAAATTATAAAAATTATAAGAGCACGTTTTAATCCCATTTTTGACAAAAATGCATTTTGGAATAGTGATTTGATGGAGATTACGTAGTTAAAAAATAAGAACAAAATTTGGATTTGCATATAATATTATATTATTGAAAAATGTGTGGTTGAAAATAAGAGAGAAAAATATATTTTTGAAATAATGGGGAACTAAACAAGGGATAAAAAAATAAAAATTTTAAAAAAAAATTCAAATTAAAAAAAAATAGTTCAAATTCTTAATGATTATTTACGTAAAAAATTCTAAAAAGGCATTTAAATGAACACAAATAAAAATATTCTTAATCCACGTCATTAATTTTCATTTTGTTTCCTATATTTTGAACTCAACTTAATATTTATTTTTATTTTATTTTTGTAGAAAAAAAAATAGTGTAAGATTTACCAACTTTATAATGTATATATTACATGATAATATATTAACATAAAATTATTTCATTTTTACTAAACAACAAATTTCATTGAATAAAATATCATAATATATTTTCTCAAAATTTCAAGTCAAATGTTTTTTCTAATTTTCTATTTTTGAGAAATAATTTTTTTTTTAAATGACAAACCAAACGTATTTTTAGCATTCTTAAAATAGACTTTCAAAACAAAAATTTGAAAATGAATTCAAAATTTAAAATTGAAAACTGAAAACTGAAACACAAGCTAAACGGGTCCTTAAAAATGCATTTTGAATTTTATGTTATAAGTTTATCATTATTTTAGAAAATATAATTACCTGATTAAATACGTTTTCCTTGTGGGTAATTATATTACCACTACGAATTTTGTTAGTAACACTACAATTTTAAGCTTTTTTTTATTTACTTAAAAAGTCTTGAGTAAAATTACATAAATATTGTTTTAATATATTTATCACATAAAACAATTTATTGTTACACCACAACCATAAACCTTGTTTTTTCTTTCTTTCCCCTCAACAACCGTACCGTAGTTTTTTTTTTTTCCGTCGACATCTTTTGTGTTCTTCACGACGGAAAATAATTTTCTTTTCTTCTCTAATTTCAGTTCATGGTGAAACCCAATCTGCATTAATTTGACAAAAACATTTAACCCATTGCTGCTTGGTAAAAAGAATTACTACATCAAATATGTCCAGCTGTTGACTTATATCAAATCTGGAGTAAACACATGAAATCTGAATTTGAATTTCGCTAATTGAAAATATTTAGGAATTCAAATTACGCCAGATTTGATGTATTTAGTAATTAAAGATGGGTTAAATATGACAGCAAGAATTCACCAAACTCTAATTAAGTAAAGCCAGAATTTTTGTTAGTGGAATTTTGAAATAATAATAGAATCTGATATGAGAACTGATATTCAATAGTGGGTTGGATTGGAAATGTTGGAAATTGAATAATTCATTAGTGAATAGGGTATCATATTTATTTGTGATTCTGTTTATGACCAAGGTAAGAAAACAAAAATGATTCATATCCTTTGGATTTGTGGTTATTATTAAGGCCAGTTAAGAATGATGAATTTGTGTTAAATTATTGAAAAATGTTGTGTTATTTTGAAAAATGTATTATGGAATTATAGATTGATAGAAAATGTGTGGTTAAAAATAAAGGAAAAACTTTTGATTTGCGTGTAATATTATTTTAATGAAAAATATATGATTGAAAATGAGTACTGTAGAAAAAATAATGTGGTAGAATGCAAAATAGTGGGTGACAAACAGGGGCTGAATAAGTTTATGTTTTGTTTTTTATGATTATGAGTAGGAATATGCTACTTGTACATAATGCGATGTCCACTCCTCACATGGAGGGGGTCCTACTTCAGATATATTATATTTTATTTGAAGTGAGTCCCTCTTCATGTGAGGGAGTTGACATCATTATGGACACTGCATTATGTATGTGTAGCATCACACTTATGAGTAATATTGGAATACAATATGTAATTTTTTTTCCATTTTTTGTTTTTTATTGGATTCGAAGTATAATTGTTAATTTGTTGTGGTGTATTTATTGAATATATATTTTAATTATGATGTGATTATAATTTGGAGCCGTAATTAAATTATGTGGTGGTACCCTTTCCTTGTCGTGCAACATTGAAAACAACTTTAAAAACGGCAAACAGAACACCCTGCTTTTCTCCACTCTTTCACTTCGGTGTAGAAATCACACCCTAAGATCTTGTTCGCTAAAGACAAATGGCCGTGCCTGCAGTGATCATGGAGGTTGAAAACGACGGCGTTGCGATCATCACCATCTCCAATCCTCCTGTTAACGCTCTAGCCCTTCAAAGTAAGTTGCTACGTGAATATATACATATATGTATGGTCTTGAAGTGATTAATTGATTGAGTTGTTTTGTGTACTTGCAGTTTTTGAAGGGTTAAAGCAAAAGTTTACTGAGGCAATGAGAAGAAATGATGTCAAAGCTATTGTTGTTACTGGTAGCATTTTTTGCTCAATTTATCTGTCAAGTTTTTGTTCGGGTTTGTTTATTATTGAAAAATTAACCGGATTTTGAGTGATTATTGCTTTGGTTTTCCTCCGAAGTGTTTGTTACAGTAGAGATCAATCACTTATAGTTACAATGGAGTTATAAGTTAATCAATCCTTTTTCTCTTCTTTCGTGTATGCCTCAAAGTTCTCCCAATAAGGAAGGCGACCTGAATTTTTACATGGCGCTACTTCAATTCACGTAAATAGTTAACAATATCAACTGGAAACTTGGTGCAGATAAACTACTGTTATTGTTTTAGTAATTTGGGGAGTTGCAGAAGTGGGCAAAGTATGTTACAATATGTGCATTCAGTGAATTCCATATATTGATTACGATACTTCAAAACTTAGTCAACGATTCCTGCTTGTTTGGAAATTCTCCATGTTGGTTCAGTTCAAGAAAACTTCTGTACTAGGGATTACGGTTGTTGACAGGTATACCAGTGGAAGGTCAATAATTGACCTTCAATATTCTCTAAGCCAAAAGGAGGGTACAGCATTAGCCACGAATCTCATGAAATTTTCAATTTACTTGAAGTCACAAGATTTTCACAATCTACGACTATGCTAGTGATATTAGTTTATCACTACTACTTTTATTGATTTCTGTAAATTTGAGGGCATTCTGTGTTATCTTATTAGATAGAGAACTTTTGCTGCTTCCTGGAGTCAACAACTGATTATTTTTTTCTTTACTTGATTTTGAAGGCAATGGTGGGAAATTCTCTGGTGGCTTTGACATCAATGTCTTTGAAATGATACACAAAACTGGTGCGAATATATTTGTGTGTTTCATTGGGTTGTGTTTGTAAAATCTATGTTAGAATTAATTAAATTTTTGTGTATATGCAGGAGACCTTTCTATCTTACCAGATGCTTCTGTTGATCTTCTCGTCAACGTGATAGAAGGTCCTCCTTGACTAGTCTTTAATTGTTTGATTATGTAAATTGCGCTCGGTATTTTTTTGAGTTTCTAATGTATAGTTCTGTTTATTACTTCTTTCAAAACTGAATATGTCGATCGCTTATCCCTAAAATTATTTTGAGTTCTCCTTGTCTTCATCAGATGCAAAGAAGCCTACTGTTGCTGCCATAGCGGGACTTGCACTTGGAGGTGGCTTAGAGCTGGCTCTGGTATGTGATTCCTTTACATAATGACACTTCCTGAAGTACCTGAAAAGTTTTCCTGCATTTCATCGTATTACTTTACATTATGCAGGCTTGCCATGCACGTATTGCTGTGCCTAGAGCACAACTTGGTCTTCCAGAACTA
The DNA here is from genome assembly GCA_903798405.1 of Fraxinus platypoda. NCBI lineage: Eukaryota > Viridiplantae > Streptophyta > Magnoliopsida > Lamiales > Oleaceae > Fraxinus > Fraxinus platypoda. Next base: position 6,703 of record CAIGRT010131569.1, read on the forward strand.
AGCCTTGGAGTTATTCCTGGGTCTGGTGGTAAGGTTTCTATTTACTATCTTTGATCAACTGCAATGTGAGCTTGAAGAAGAGAAATTTCTTTATTTCAATTAACATAACCTATACAATAACCATGCTTCTTTGTCAAGGCACACAACGTCTTCCAAGGCTTGTAGGGCTACCAAAAGCTGTTGAAATGATGCTGGTGAGGCTTCCTTTCTTATTAGTTGATAATAAGGCTAAAACTTCTGGAAACATATGCTTCCAATACTAAACTGTTTCTAATTACATTATCGGGTAACAATCTCGAAAAGTGCCTACTGTTGACTTTTTTACTTCATAGCGCGTTTTTTTTCCTTTCTTCATAATTAATTTTTTCAATAATAATTGAACAACATCAACATTATCAGAGGACCTTGAACCTCAGTTTTACATCATGCATAATATTAGGTTAAAATAAGATTTCATTCTTCCAGTTATTGAATGTAAGAGATTTTATCAAAAAATATGTACAAAAGAATATGAGAATATCCTTCAATGTCAAGGGAATTGTACGTATAGAAATTCAAAAATAATTAATTTGATCTAGGACATGTCCGCTTCCTAAGCCTTTTGTAGCACGTCCTCCAAGGTACGCTCGGTTCCAGTAGAGGATGGAGCAACCTGAAGATATGGGTCGTCTTTCCCAAGGAAGGCACCGTGGGAATTTGGAGCGAATATTATTTCTTTCTTGTTTGCACTGTGTCATTTTTCAAGTATTTGACTAGTTATGCAATATGAATGTATTCTCTCTTTTTTATTACCAAAATATTGAACAGAAAATAGATCGATTTGATAAAAAACCATTATCAACTGAAATTGTTGATTTCTAAACTTTCATCAATGAATTTGGTAAAGAATCAGGATCAAATTTTATTTCGAGGGGTTTTTCTGTATTTTCAGATGAAGAAGAAGGAAGAATAGATTCAGAAAAAGGAACAAATGTGAAATATTTTAAAAATAGAATTGTAACTATACTAATGTTCAAAAAATTAGTAAAAAATCGATTAGAATAGAAGAAATCAATAAAAAAGTGCCTCGATGGTTATCGCTCATGCCAGTTTCTTTGGTGCACATTTAGTTCTGACTAGTGATTCTAGTATTCTCTCTTTCTAGTTTCTCATCCCTGCATGTTTCCTTGGTCCGCATTTAGTTCTCCTCTTGAATGGATTTCTTTTAGTTTGCGTTCTGGCATGTAAAGCTTTTCTAAGAAAAATAGAGGTTGAGAGGTACGTATTTGATTAAAGTTGAAGGTGCTGATGGAAGAAGTTGAAAAGGGAGCAAATAATTCTCTATTCTGCCAGGAGATTGTTCAGCAGATCAATGCATAAAAGTAACACCCTCGCCAACCAATAACTTCTTGGACATTGAGAGTTCCACCCTTAATCTGAAGCATGGCTTTCTCGTCCGAGTTAGGGAGCTTTTGATTAAGAATTAGATCAAATGCAGTCCTCATACTTCATTTCTAAAATCATCAGGGAGACCTGTCCGTGCGCCATATATTCAGTACCCTTGAAACAGAAACATACCATTATCAATTGTGACTACAATGTTTAGTAATAAGAAATTTACTTGCAACTCTGTTCTATTTTTTGCACAAGAACTCTGTAGTTTTTCACTGTCTAAATGCATGTACCCTTGACTAATCGAAAGAGCTATCTATTTCAACAAAGCTTTCTTGTATCTGCTGTTCGTTTACTATAATATATCCATTTGTTGATGACCTCATTATGTTGGCGTTTTATTAATGTCAACTTGATAATATGTACTTTCTACAGTCATCTAGACCAATAATGTCAGAAGAAGGAAAGGAAGTAGGTCTTGTTGATGCAATTGTACCTTTGGAAGAATTGCTGAAAGTATCTAGGCAATGGGCATTAGGCATTGCTGGTAGGCACAAACCGTGGATACGCTCTCTTCATTCAATGGATAAACTTGGCCCTCTGTCTGAAGCGCATGACATATTAAAGATGGCCAGACAACAAGCCAAACAGACTGCCAAAAATATGCCTCAGCACCTAGCATGCCTAGATGTGATTGAAGAAGGAGTCATTCACGGAGGATATATTGGAGTACTAATGGTAACTGTAATTTGACAACTTGGGTTGTTTTGTCTTAAGTTGTATTTTGGATGAAGAAATGTTTTGAAGTAATTCTTTTTTTGGGGTACAATGACATATGTATTGTTGGTCATTTGTCTTGTATACCTGGTTTTTTCCATAAATCATAGATAACAATTGTGAGAAAAAGAAAATTGAGCTCATTACAATTCTTGGATAGTGCATAATAATTTCATATGCACAAAAGGAAAAAATGGCTGTCAAATATATGATGCTGATTCATATAATGAAAGGCATTGTACATCTTAAAAAGTGATTATTATAGTCTTCATCATAGTCATGATAATTTTTGTTAGTTATTGATTTGTTCCCTTTCGTTCTTTTGCAGGAGGCGAAAGTGTTTAAAGAGCTTGTAGCATCAGTCACTTCGAAAGCTCTTGTTCATACTTTTTTTGCGCAAAGGGCAACTGCAAAGGTAAAAATTGATTCAAGAGATAAATTATACACTTTTAGTATCTAATATTAGCAAGTAGCCATTAATAGTCTAAAAAGCATGGATACTTGTAAACTCATTACGTACCCATATTTGATACGTATCGGATACATTTTTTTAATTATTTTATATTTTATTATATTTTTTAATTTTTTGGTACGTAGCGGATACATATTTTTTAATTATTTTTGATACTCATCCGATACGTTAAGTACATGAAGAAGAATGTTATTGGTGAGTTTGATTCTATCTCTGTGGATTCATGGACTTGAAGCTTAATCAATAATGGTTCACATGCATGATGCATCGTTGTACAACCTTCTAATGCTTTGAAGCTTCTTGTACAACCTTCTTCTTCATCTTGCGTTGAAAGAAATTGGAGTACGTACTTTTTTTTTCACTTTATGAGAAATAATAAAATAACTTCACAAAGAGCTGAAAATTGGTTTTCATTCATAGCAATCTGCGTATTTTATCAAGAAAATTAGATCTATATTCAATAGGAGGATCCAAAACGTGAGATATTGTCAGACACTCATTTGATACTTTTGTAGGTATTGGACTGCTTGAAATTGCTAATCTATTATTAGACGAGCCAGAGTTGGAGAGTGTTATTTTTAATGATAATAAAGAAGCTAATGTTGATGGTGTTGAAGAAAATGATGTTGGCAAGATAAAATGATTCAGTGTTTATTTTATTTTTATTATTGAATTTTATAATACGTAGTATCCGAGTATCCTAATATATTTTTTAAAAGTCGTATCGGCTTACCTATATCGTATAGTATACAAATTACGTATTTGTATCCGTTCTTCTTAGTTAATAGTAGTGAGGGGCAGCTTTGAAAAAAAAAAGGTTTTAAAATATGCTTATTTTGGGTAAATGGGACCTTACTCTGAAATATCAGAGGAAAGGAAGGATTTCTTTGAAATGGGCGAAGTAGCTAATATAAATTTCTCTCTTTATATTTCTTATTCCTAGATACGGAATACGGGGAGCAAATTATGATGCTGTAGGAATTTAAGATAGAGTTCAAGATAGGACTAACCTGTTGTCTATCTAGTCAAAAAATTGAGCTCATCTACCACAATACAAGATAGGATTTGGTTTCATTCTTCTGAACTATGGTTTTGTATATGTTGGCTGCACATATCATATCTTCATTCTATACATGCACGCAGGTAGTTTTCTTATGAGGACACTTGTTTAACAGAATAACTACGGCTCATTTTTTCTTAGAGAACAGATTTTTCATGTACCTGTATTCTATTTAACCATGATAGCTGTGAGATAATTCAAATCCCAGTTTTAAGATGTCTTGTCATGGCCCCAATGCTGCACAACTGATAGTTTTTCTGGTATAATTATCTGTTTTTGCCTTCAGTTATTAATTATTATCGTTCATATTTGATGTGTCCAGGAACCTTTCCTTGGCATTTTATTGCAGCTGTTTTGATGGCTTTGATTTTGTGGACAACTTTATGATTAAATATTAAATGAAGGATTTTTTTATTTTATTTTATTTTTTATTGAAAGACAACTTAATTCTACATGAAAATCTCAAACCTAATATGGCAGGTACCTAATGTTACTGATATTGGACTCAAACCAAGAATGGCAAAGAAAGTTGCGGTAATTGGTGGAGGGCTAATGGGTTCTGGCATAGCTACAGCGCTTATTTTGAGCAATATTTACGTCGTTCTCAAAGAAATCAATTCCGATTATCTTCTCAAGGGGATAAAGACAATAGAAGGTTAGTTATGATTTGATTTTGATTGGTGTCTGAAATTTCAGTTTTCCAATCCAACCAGGAGAAATACACATATTGAACTATTTATAACAGCAAGTAATGTGTTTAGTGGGCTTAGTGTTCTGGTGCATTTTATCAATATTTATATGAACTCTCTGTCTCTGTGCTTGTATTGCAGCGAATATCCGAGATCTGGTATCAAGAAAAAGGTTGGCACAGGATAATGCGGAGAAAGCCCTTTCAATGCTAAAAGGCGTCCTAGACTACTTTGAGTTTATGGATGTAGATTTGGTCATTGAGGTGAGTTGGAAGATGGTACTTCTAATTTTTTGAAATTTCTAGCCAAGGCTGGATGATGGATTCCTATTGAATTTCCAGCTAATAAAATCTAAGTACTTGGATTCATTTCTACCCTCGACATCTTTTTCTCATTCACACATTTGAAAATTCTTATGCATGCTTCTGGAAAAGCAAACATAAACAAAATAATGTGTACATAGGCTCCAAGTCATCCTTAATTGATTGCACATTGGACTCTTTGATACTTAGCTTTGATTTTGTGATCTTTTTCTCAGAAGTCTTTTGAGTCCCTCAAAATTTGGAATTTACTGGAAAATCTATAGTTTACAGGAACTCTGAAATGGTTTGCTTTTACAAAATGGATGATTCATGGCTTCTCTTTTATTAGTTTTTTTTATTAAAGTCACTTCTTGTTGTCCGATCTCATAAGAGCCACCTCGGGCAGAGGCTTAATTATCAAGAATCCACTTCAAGATGATTAAAGATGTTTAATTTTCATGAATCCTAGATTATGAGGTGAGGTCGGACTACAAGGTCATCTGGTTAGAATGGTCAATAGAACGCCGTTATCAAAGAACATCATGAGTATATTGAATGAATGTTCTTGATTTATGTCAGCACATCCTTTGACTGCCAATTAGAAGCTGGAAGGTGCCACTTTTGTGTCAGTACTCCCCTGCTTATCAATTAGGAGAAAGCAAGATATAAGTAATGATGACTTAGACCCACATGCTACAACTTAGATATCATGATGTGTTGTATATGTCGCTCATATAGAGTAGAACACAGGTTTACTAGATCAAAATGGTCTATGCCGAAGCGCACGGAACGGAACGGAACGGAGCGCAGCGACGACATCAGCTTTGTGGGTTTCATTCATGGGTCCTAAAGTTCTGTATGGGCTTGGGCTAGGGTTAGTATAAATACTAATGATGTAACCCTATTATTCATACAGAATAAAATATTCACTTCGCTCCTTATGGACGTAGGCACATCGCCAAACCACATTAAATACTTGTGTTGATTTCTCTATTTCACTTTTCTATTATTTTGCGCTTAAAATCTTACAACTAGTATCAGAGTAAGGTCTAGATGACACGTTCTTCGATTGCAAAATTCGATGTGATGAAGTTCGACGGAACAGGGAATTTCGGATTATGGCAGCGAAGGTTGAAGGATTTGTTGGCACAGCAAGGGATGGTGAAGGCGCTATTTGGGAAGAATCCAGAGGGTATGTCAGATGCCGATTGGGAAGAGCTCGAGGCGCGAGCAGTGGGTACAATTCAGCTCTGTTTGGCAAACGAGATCATGTATCACGTCATGGGCGTTGAATCTTCGACGGAAGTTTGGCTGAAATTGGAGAATCGTTATATGTCGAAGTCTCCATGAACAAGCTACATTTGAAGTAGCTGCTGTACGGGCTCAAAATGCTGGAGGGTACAGATTTGATTCAACACACAAATGTATTAAATCAAATTATCAGCGATTTATTACGACTTGAAATCAAGTTTGATGACGAAGACAAGACAATGATATTGTTGTGCTCTCTTCCTCCCTCGTACGACCACCTGGTGACCATGTCGACATAGGGTAAAGAGACTCTCGAATGAGAGGAAGTCACATCAGCCCTGTTGGCCTACAACCAGCGGAAATTACGTACTGGCGAAAGTTCACAGGGTGAAGGGTTACCAGGATTGTGGGAGAAAAAATGATAGAGGTGGTTCTTACAAAGGGAATACGAGATCGAAATCCAGAAATCGAAATAAAAAAAAGTCAAGTGCCATCAGATGGGTCACTTTAAAAGGGATTGTCCGAATAAGAAGCAGGGTGATGAAAGGAAAGATGATGTGTCCTCAAACTCGGCTAGTGTTGCAGAAGAAGACTAGATTCTGGAGATGGAGACATGCTATCAGCCTCTGGTAATTCTGACAGATTACATACACGACTTTTAGGTACTTGATTCAGCCTGTTCATATCACGTGTCCTCACCGGGATTGATTTGATTTATATATCAATCAGGTAATTTTGGATCTGTTCTGATGGGTAATGATGCATTATGTAAGTTCATTAGAATGGAGTCCATAAAATTTAAAATGTTCGATGGCGTGGTGAGGACTTTGGAGGATGTTAGGCATGTACCAGAATTGAGAAAGAACCTAATTTCCTTAGGTACTTCAGACACCTGTGGCTATTCTTATAAGTCAAAGAGTGGGGTTTTGACAGTGAATAAAGGTGCTATGATTGTGATGAAAGGTTAGAAATTGCAGGGAATATCTACAAACTATTGGGGAATACAATTGTAGGTGGAGTTGCTACAGCATAATCTAAGTCAGATGACACTCTCCTATGGCACATGCGACTGGGGCATATAGGAGAACGTGGTATGATTGAGCTTCACAAGAGGAATTTGTTGAAGGGAGTAAAATCATGCAAGCTTGATTTCTGCAAGTTTTGTGTACTTGGAAAACAGTCCAGAGTACAGTTCAAGACGGGAAAGCACAAAACAAAGGGCATTCTTGATTATGTGCATTCTGATGTTTGGGGACCAGCGAGGGAGTTGTCTAAAATTGGATCCCAGTATTTCATTGCTTTCATCAATGACTTCTCTAAAAAAGTTTGGGTATATTTCATGAAGCACAAGTCTGAAGTTTTTGCCAAGTTCAGATTGTGGAAAGCAGAAGTAGAGAACCAGACATATAGAAAAATTAAGTATCTCATGACAGGCAATAGTACAGAGTACACAGATTCACTGTTTTTGCAATTCTGCGAGGAATATGGTATTCAGCGGCACTATACAGTTTGCAAGACACCGCAGCAGAATGGTGTAGCGGAGAGGATGAACAGAACAATTACAGAACGTGCAAGATGTTTGAGGTTGAATGCAGGGCTTCCGAAGAGTTTTTAGGCAAAAGCTGTAAACATGACATGTTACGTCATAAACAGATCACCACGAGCAGCACTAGATGGGAAAGTTGCTGAGGAAGTTTGGACAGGAAATGAAGTTGATTATTCTGGATTGAGAGTATTTGGATGTCCGGCTTATGTGCATGTATTTAGTGATCAAAGATCCAAGCTTGATCCAAAATCAAGAAAGTGTATCTTTCTGGGCTATGTGAAAGTGTGAAAAGGTACAAGTTCTGGGATCCAGAGGCAAAGAAGATGGTGATCGGTAGGGATACATGCAATCTTTGATGAAGCATTCATACTTAAAGAGCCTTCAGATGCAAAGAATCCCAGTTCAGGCGAGGGCAACAATAAGAGCCAAGTAGTGCAGGTAGAACTAGACAATGCTGACATGAAGATTAATGCAAAGAATCCCAGTTCAGGCGAGGGCAACAACAAGAGCCAAGTAGTGCAGGTAGAACTAGACAATGCTGACATGAAGATTAATGCTCAGGGGGTGAACAATTCTGGTTCAGAAGAGGAACAATATTATAGTATTGTCACAGATAGACCACGTCGCACTATCAGGCCACCGGTGAAGTATGGATTCGAGCATTCAGTTTCTTATGCACTCATTACCAACAATAGCGATCCTATATCCTATAACTTTTCAGGATGCCATTGGTAGTCAAGAGAAGAGTAAATGGATAGAGGCTATGATGGAGAAAGTTGAGTCATTGCATAAAAATGATACCTGGGATCTGGTGGAGCTTCTAGAGGGGAAGAAACCGATGGGATGTAAGTAGGTGACATAAAGAAAGAAGTAATGTCAGAAAAGGAATGAGAAAGATACAAGGCTCGGTTAGTAGCCAAGGAAGTAGATTATGATGAGATTTTCTCTCCGGTCGTCAGGCACACTTCCATCAGGATTATCTGGGCTATAGTGGCTAGTTTTGATTTGGAGTTAGAGCAGCTAGATGTGAAGACCACTTTCCTTCATGGTGATTTGGAGGAGCAGATTTTCATGGAGCAGCTAGAGGTGTTCTTGAAATCGGAACAAAGAATCTTGTGTGTAAACTTAAAAAGTCTTTACATGGATTTAAGCAGTCTCCATGGCAATGGTACAAGAAGTTCGACTCCCACATGATTCAGATTGGCTACAGTCACTGTGAGTATGCTTGTTGTGTTCACTACAGAGTTCTTGAGGATGATTCATNTCCCACATGATTCAGATTGGCTACAGTCACTGTGAGTATGCTTGTTGTGTTCACTACAGAGTTCTTGAGGATGATTCATATATTTTCTTGATGTTGTATGTGGATGACATGTTAATTGCTGCTAAGAACTGGAATGAGGTAGACATCTTGAAATCCGTTGAGCAGTGAGTTTGACATGAAAGATTTGGGATCGGCTAAGAAGATTCATGGCATGGAGATCAACAGAGATAGGAAGGACATAAAATTATGGGTATCTCAGAAAAATTATTTGAAGAAAGTGTTGGAGAGGTTTAGCATGTCCGATGCAAAACTAGTGGGTACGTCATTGACAAATCTCTTCAAATTGTCTCTAAGAAGGACCGAAAGGGACATGAGTGTACGACACGGTACGTGTCGGACACGTTGACACGCGATTTTTTGAAAAAGTTTCAACATGATACATCGTCGATACATTGATTAAAATATTATTTTTTTAGTTTATTTTAATTTGATAGTCTAAAGTAATAATTTTTTATACTTATTGCATCATATATATAAATAATTAAATGATAAATAGAAATCAAACTTGACATTAAATTCATACATGTTTTTTAATAACATAAGTTCAAAAAGTAAAAAACGAAATGAATTACATCATTCATCTTGAACCTCTTCAACATCTTCATCTCCATCATCCGCAAAAACTATCGCCTCCAATTCCGGTTCGTCTAGAACAAAATAGCAACTTCAAGCACACCAACATCTTCAAATGTATCAAAAGCATCTCCACTAATATCCTACATTTTTGTCTCTCCTTGTGAGTATTGCTATGGACGAAAACTAAATCTTCCGCACATTTTGGAGTTAGCTTATTGTGTTTAAAAGAGTGCAAAAAGGAATAAGTACTC
>CAIGRT010131578.1:0-16427 GCA_903798405.1 Fraxinus platypoda
ATTCACTTGCTAAAATGTTGCGATATACCCCTTTAGCAACATTTAATCAACCAATGTTGCCTTTTGCGTGTTGCAAAAGACAATTTTTAGTGTAGTGAAATGGCAAATAGTTCAAAGATTAATCAAGCCTTGTGAAGAACACCAAAGCACAAAGTGTTTAAATATGAACAAGTGAAAACTTTGCAGAATAAGTTTGAATGAGAGGTTCGATGAATTTGGAATAAAATGTATCTTGTATTAATTGATTGTTTGGAAATGGAATACTAACTCATATATATAGTATTACAATCATTCGCCACGAAATCAAACCATCCATTCATGAAAAGTTGTGAACATTTCATGAAAAGGTTCTAAGGATTAAAAATTAGAAAATCAGCCCAACGGCTAGTTTCCAAGGCCACACAATCACATGGCTCAAGTGATTTGCCCTAGGGTGGGCAATCAGGGGCTCATGCGACCACTTGGCCCATAAGCCCCATGCGATCGCATGGGCTTATTCTATTTCTCATTGATTTCCACTTTCCATAATTCATTCCATTCACCCACATGTAAGTCCAATGATTGATGTATTAATTTTGAACAATAGATTAGAACATCTAATTATCTAGATTTGTTCAAGATCGTTAGATTCCATTCTAGAGAAATAAATATTAACAATGAAGATAGAAAACAAAGTCGGAGAAGCTAAAAAACATTTTCAGCAATGCTACAATAAGTTGTTAAAAGGCACCGAACAAAGCTACCAAGTGCAGGTTGACAGAATGCAGAAGATAAAAAAAAAACCGCAAAGATATTGATGAAGAAGGTGAATTATCTCATGTTCTACATTTAGGCGTTGACGATTTAATTGAAATAAATGTTGAGAAGATATAAGATTTGCAAGACCTATTATCAATAAGCTGCATACTGCACACAATTTTACATCTTATAGCGCACCAGAACTTCCTTCTCCAATTGTAAGCAAACCTCATGTGTTGACTTTGCCTGTAAATTGTCAATTTCGTGGAGCAAAGGAATTTGTGTCCAGAGCCAAAAGCTTTTTTCGCCTGATGGAACAATTTGATTGATGATAAATGATACACCAAATGAAATGTATGATTGATTGTTTATCTCTTCAAATCCAGAATCTTTGTACTTCAGGCAATATGTGGGATTTTACAATAGAAATTTCTCTTTTAATCAGTTGGTAATAAATGTGATAAAAAATACTGTAAAAATCATTTCCATGTTCATGGACAAGTATATCATTGTTTAAATGAACTGACTCTCTTGGTTTACAAGCCAATGTACTTCAAATTATATTTAAATCAGGAAAATCATAACAATTAAATGTTAATTGGGATTTGATCAAAGGGCCTATAGTGCTCGAACTATATCACACATTGTTGCTATTTTGGTTGAAAATGTGGAATGTTGAAAATGTACTTCCATCTTTGCTCATTCTTGCACGATGACGTCTCCAAAACCCTCTATAATTCCTATATGGGGACAATGATGGCACCAAGGTAGTGAAAGTTAACATACAATAGGCAAGCGAGTATTATTGTACAACTAAAGATTCACTATATCGAAATACAGTTAATTCTATTGAGCTGCTCCATAATTAGACAAGTGGTTTTTGTTATGCTGATTTTTCTTGACAATTTATTTTTGTATTTCAATTTTATAAGTGTTATTTAGCGTTAATTTTTTTTCTTTAATAGTTATGCAAAAAAAAAAAAAAATGTTGTGATTACTAGATGATACCTTTTGATAGATCATTACATGTCGCCCATCTTTTGCAGCATTATTTTGTGGACATGTATGTTTAATCAAAACTTACAAGTTAAATTATTTTTATAAGGAAAGATGAAATAAGTGCTCAGCTATGCCCCAATACTAATATATTCTATTGGTGGTTGTTAAAGGATTATGTATGCTCTTATAGCACTTGTTGGGGGCAAAATAAGGTTATATAGCACAATATGAAGTATTGTTCGCAACAACAAGAACACAAGAAATAAGAATTTAATTTGGCAGAGGAATTTGAGATTTTATTTACTAATAATGGAGAAAGAAAATTACAATATTATTGTGTATCTCACACGTTATGAAAACTGGAATACTCTAATACCAGTTTGTTGTGAAAAAGATAGGTGATTATATCCACAATATGAATTAAAGATCTCAAGAGCACAAGAACAAAATAATTTGCAGAGAATGTAGATTTTAGTATAATATGGAGAAAGAATATAGAGATTACGTGTTTATGATTTGTTTAACTTTTTCTAACTTCATCTAAAATACAATGAAGATCCAACTGTATATGGGGTATAAATAGGGGACGTCCAAACCTTTATAGTAAAGTTATAGTTGAAGTAGAATGCCAAAAACGGAGTTCAAAGTGAAAAAGAAGACCAAAAACCAGAAAAACAGTGATGTGGCGTTGTCTCACTGAACCAGCTTTACGTTGGTGGCTCCTAGGCGCCCGTCCTTGTCCCAATTATCTTCTAAGGATGTTTTTCTTCGTTCCAAAGTCCTCTTCAAGTTCAACACAAATTCCTACTCCCAATGGACTTCCAAATAGAACTTCAATTTAGAATTCACCAAGTAAACTTGATTAGGATTTAACAATAGTGTTCCAAATAAAATTCTTCGTTGTGCACTTTAATTAGAACTCCCAATTATCTTCAACAAAGAATTTGGATCATGTCCAAATTCTAACAATCTCTACCTTGACATGAATTTCACCGCATTGAACAAAATTTCAAAAATTCTCCACCTAGAGACAAATTCTACTGCAAAGAATAAATTTGAATTCTTCAATGAAAAACACAAAGGAACTTCTCCATCAATAATTCCAAGTCGAAATATTCTCCACCTTACTACCCTATCTAGGGGTAAAGTGATCTAATGATTACCAAACAAGGCTGAAACAAGCCATATAATAGAATCAAAACCGAATGCATCGAAAGAAGGATCTTGGTTAGAATCAACACCTTTACATTCAAATAATCAACAAAATTGACAGAATTGTACTTATGTGGAATCTTATGGCCAAAAATGGGTCTATTTCTAGTAATTGAATGCGATAAAATCATAAACTATGGTGGTAAGACGGATTTACCTATATCTTCAAAATTCAACTGAGTTGTATTCTTAAAAGAAGACATTAAATTAGACTCCAACTGTACAGAAGTCAACTCTAAATCCACTTGAGTTCTTAAAATATACTGATTACTCGAAGATTCTGTGTCACCCTACAAGATATATAAATGGGACTTTCTATGTCCCAATAACACAACACGAGATCCTTTGATAACTTTCAGAACTCCACCTTCGATAGTGTACTTGTAACCTTTTGAATCAATAGTACATAAGGAGATGAGATTTCTCTTTAGATCTATAACGTGTCTCACTACATCAAGTATTCTAACTGTCTCATCAAACATCTTTATTCCGACTTGACCAATACCAACGATCCAATAAGGTGTGTTATTGCCGATCATCACAACACCTTTTGAAACTTCTTCATATGTTGAAAACAATTCCTGATTGGGTGACATGAAAAGTGCAAGCTGTATCTAAAATCCAAGGCTCATCGGGTTTGTAGTCAGACATAAGTAGAAGCTTTCCATCACTGCTAGGATTTTCTGCAATACTTGATTCTCCTGAAGTTTATAATTCTTGATTTGTAGTTGACTTTGATTTATTTTACAACTTATAACAATCATTTACCAACTGTCATTTTTTTCTTGCAATAATTACAAAATTTAAAGTTAGATTTTGACTTGCTCCTGGAACGACCATCATGAACAATGAGACCATCTTCATGATCCCCAGATGCTACAAACTTTGGTTCATATGCAATTTGCTAGTATGACTCCTCGTCATGTATAATTGCTCCAGTTTTAATCAAAGTGGAGCGGTTGACTTCTCTTTCAAAACGTCCTAAAGAATATATTTGAAAGATAAAGATATATTTGAGATATGACCCTCCGTTGTTTCTCCTCCATAGTCCAAGTTGTGGGCATCTTGTCAAGTCTCAACAACGCATCATTCAAATTCATTTAAACGAGTATTGTTTGCATCTTTACCTGTCACAAAGAGAATCTTGTATTGTGATCTAATAGGGAAATATCATACTTCATTATTGCTATCACGAAAAACCTCGATTTTCTAAGAATTCCAACTCGAAGAGCTGTAAAAACTGGAATGCTCCAATACCATGTTTCCGTAAAAGGATAAGATATTATAGTCATAATATGAAGTAAAGATCACAAGAACAATAGAGATTTTATTATAATATGGAGAAAGAATACAAAGATTATGTGTTTATGATTTATCTAAGTTTTTTTTAACTTCATCTAAAATATAATGAAGAGCCAATTATAGGTAGGGTACAAATAGTGGACGTCCAAACCTTTATAGTAGAGTTGAAGTAGAAGTAGAACGCCAAAAATGGAGTCCAAAAACCAGAAAACAAAAAGTGTTGTAGAGCCGAGGCACCACTCTCAGGGCGTCCAACGCCATCTTGCTAAACTCTGGTGGCACCTAGGGTCCAAGTTCCGATGCCTAGGTGCACGTCTCTGTCCCAATTATCTCTCAATGATGTTTTTCTTCATTCCAAAATCCTCTTCAAGTCCAACACAAATTCGTAGTCTCAATGAACTTCCAAATAGAACTTCAATTTAGAATTTGCCAAGTAAACTTGATTAGGGTTCAATAATAGCATTCCAAATAAAAAATTTCATAATGTGCACTTCAATTAGAACTTCTAATTATCTTCAACAAGAATTTGGGTCACACCATAATTCTAATATCACAATAATTCTAATCTCAGTAATAATGAGGTGAAACCCTGAATATGAAGAGAAGCCAACTATATATAGGGGCATATGTCAAACCCTAATAATAGCCCTAAAAATAAAAACTAGGTCAAAAAAATATGTGGAATAAACAAAACAAGGAAAACCTGGAATAGCACGACGCTCGAGCGCCAGGCGCTCTGCTCTAGCATCGACGAGCAATAGGTGGGCGACAACTTGTTGCTGAAAATTTCGTCTCGCTGTTCTCTCGTCCAGTTAAAGGTAGGCTAGGTTAGCCATTCCCTTTTTTCTCCATGGCCCCTATTTAAATGTTTTCAAAGCCCAATACACCAAACCACACAAACTCTAGATGATTTTAGGTTGCAAACCCAACAACTTCTACCTTAACACAAATTTTACTACAACAAACGAAACTCCAAAATTTCTCCACCTAGAGAAAAACTCGACCAGAAGGAATGAGCTTAACTCTTCAATAAGAAATAAAATAACTTCTCTAATGAATATCGAACTAGGATAAATGAATCCAAGTACTGCTCTGCAGAATTACCTTGGGTTTCCAAATTATTACAAATGATTTAAAATTTACAAAATATGGCCGAAATACACCCTAAAACAAAATCAACACTAAATGCTTTTGTAGAAGGCCCCTTGCTAGACTAAACACCTTCAAATACAAATAAAGCATGAGCAAAAAAATCAGCTTTCCCATACCTTTCTCAAATGGGTTTGTCCCTAGAAATTAAATACGATGGCATCGTAGGGGATGGTGGCAAAGCAGCGTTACCCATATTCTCTTAACTCGATTAAGATGTATTCTTCAATATGGACCGAACAAGGTCCCAACGGTATTGTACCAAAATGAAAATCCACCACGGTGCTAAACTTGTGCTCATTGTTCTTCAACGATTCTGCACGACATTGAAAGATATATAATTGAGACTTTTTCTGTCCCTCCAATACAACCCGCAAACCTTTAAAACTCTACCTCCACCAATGAACTTGTAGCTTTTTAAATCAAGAATAGCCAACTAGACGAGATTTTTCTTTAAATCTAAAATACATTGAACATGATCAAGTGTTCTAAATATCCCATCCAACAACTTAATTCTAACTATACCAATACCAGCTACCAAATAAGGTGCGTAGCTTCCCATGACCACAACACCTTTCAAAGCTGTTTCACATGTTGAAAATAAATCCTAATTAGGACACATATGAAAAACACAAGCTGAATCCGAAATCCAATCCTCGTCGATTTAGATTCGCTGTCAGAAATAGTTGAAAGATCCCCATGACTCAAATAGTCCTCTGCAATATCTGCTCCGCCTCAATCCTTGCTTTCCGATTTGCAACCAACTTATCTATCCCTCTTGACGTGTACTTTCTTCTTACCATAAAAACATACTTAATTACTGAAATTAGATTTTGTCCTGCCCCTTCCGTGACCACGTGACCACCATGAACAACAAGGAATTTTCCATCTCTAGCCTCAGATCCAACCAGACTCCATCTTCTCCTTTGAAAACAAATCATCATACACATTTTCAATGGTAAGAGTATCACGACTATACAAAGTCGTGTCTCTAAATGATGTAAACGAAGCGAGGAAATTGAAACAAAAAAAATTGAGGCCAAATCTTTTTTTTATCATACTTTATCTCTAAAGTCTCCAAATCAATGACGATTTCTTTAAAACAGCCACGTGATCCTCCAAAGATCCGCCTTCTATCATGTGACGAGAATATAAATGCTACTTCATGTGCATTTTCTGGTTAGACTCTTAGTTATGCACAAATGCTCCAACTTCAACTATAACGCAGCTATGGTTTTCTCCTTCAAAGTGTCCTGAAAAAAATTATTTTAGAGATGAAGATGAATTTGTGAAAGTGTCTTCCGGTCTTATGTTGTTTCTCCCGTGTCATCTAAGTTGTGGGCATCTTGTCAAATTCCAACAACTTATTATCCAAATTCATTTGAGTGAGTACTGCTCGCATTTTCACCTACCACAACAAAAATATTGTGTTGCGATCCAAAAGTGGAATGTTATACTTTATGGTTGCTATCAAGAACAAAGAAACCTCGAACAAATCGAACCAAAGCTCTGATACCGCTTGTTAGAAACCGGACAAGGATTATGAATGCTCTGACGCTACTTGTTGGGGGCGAAACAAGGTTATATAGCACGATATGATGTATTGATCGGAACAATAAGAAAACAAGAAATAAGAATTTAATTAGGCAGAGGAATTTGAGATTTTATTGGGGGGAAAAATTACAACAATATTGTGTATCTCACAATAATTCTAACATCAGTAATAATAAGGTAAAACCCTATTCTAACTATAAAGAGAAGCCAACTACCCTATTTAGATGTTTTGAAGATCTAATACATCAAATCACGCAAACCCTAGATAAATTTGGGTTACAAACCCAACAGTAGTCATAAAAAAGGCACATATATGCTATGACATTACTTAAGAAATATGGTAAACATACATCTATTGACCTCCAGTCAAAATTGACAATCAAATTGGCTTGAAATCACGCAAGAATTGTGTATGTTACGAGTCCAACTCTAAACTCACCTAGAGGAGGTGAATAATGAGGAATTAAAATTACTAGTTAAAAGTAACATAAGATTTGTTGACGCAAAAAAATCTTTTACATGATTAAAAACTCCGAGACGAAGTCAGTAACTTCCACTATAAATAATAAGAACTTACAATATGATTTAGTCTAGAAAATCACTATACTCGCTCATGTAATTCCTACAATATCCGAGACCCATTGGAACATGCTTCACTTACACCTGCTCCCAATCTTCTATAATGGCCTATTTCTCGTGAATCACCAAGAACACCTTGTTCATGTACTCTTCTAGTACTTCCAGTCCAACCTCCTTCAATCTTTAGCAACTTCTGAAAGCTATTGAGAAAATACGTTCCTGATTACATTTAGGAAGTGAGTGTTTTTTATTATTTGATTTTGATATTTTTCCCAACTCGTGGTTGAATGATCTCAAGATGTAGAATTGTTGGTTAGTATCCAAAGGACGTTATGAAGTAGAAAATAATGATCAACCACATAGAAAAACGTAATGGGCATTGGGTATTTATAATATAGAGGTATTAGATAGTATAAGATAGATAGAACTCTTAAAAATCACGAATTAGGGTTTCACGAAAAACACCATAGCTCGAGCGTCATGCAGGCAACAATAATTCTATTTTGGACGCTCGAGTATCAGCTTGGCGACAAGCTAGCATAATTCTGGCAACTCTTTCTCCATATTCCATACTCGAACCCAAAGACTCCTAGTTCATCAATACAACATCCCAAAAGATTCCTTGACTTTTACAACTCTTTTATAATAATTCTTTTGTCTAACGAATATCCAATACAACTTAAAACCTAACAATTTGGAATACTGTGATGAAGTTCAAAATAGGCATGATTTGTTTAAAATTTTATATATAGAACTTCTTGACTATAAAGATTCTCATCTAATTTTGTAAATAGAAGTATATAATTTTGGTTTTGTTTGTAAATTAAAATAATTTATATATTGTCCACAATGAGAGTAAAGGAGTTTTTAGACAATAATAATGATGCAATGAGTAGCTAACACACGTTTTGTGCATTTTTTTGATTTGTGTTTTCTCTTGAAGGTGTGAAATTTTGTATTTGAGTTTGTTGAATGTATGAATGTTTTCGTTGAAATGAAAAACAATTAATAGATGAGAATTGAAATGAGGCAAACTTTACCACATTGTTTGTTAGTCCTCTTAGTCCTATAGTATAATTTATGAGCAAAAACATTGAGATAAAGAAGAGTGGAAGGAGCATTTAGATGAATTGTTAAAGACATTTCTATGGCAAGCATTCAACAACTTTTAAAAAATTCTGAATGGTTGATTAGTTAAGCACTGGTGAGTAGTTTTATTAATCTATGGTATGTACTATTTTTTGTGATTTCTAATTTTTTATAATATAAGATTTTGATTTTGAAAAATAATAAGACACAATACAATCAGTGAAGATGAGAATGTGTAATAGAGGGTAAATGAGTGGAAGAAGCATTTGTTATTTCAAAGTTACAATGACAAAGTATTATCACCTGTTCAAAAGTTGGGAAACATATCTATCGAGGAAAGTTTTCATCCCAGATTTTGTTAAAACTATCCTTGTTGAGAAAGTTTAGTGAATTTTTTATCAGTTGCCTATGGGAAAAAAAATAGGAATGAACAAATTATGTTACTTCGATAATTGGTTTATATATGATCTGAAAATAAAAAGTGAGCCTAACATAAAAATGTACACACGAAATAGGGGGAGAAATATTCTGTTGATACTAATATTGGACTTTGGTTATTATAACTATTCATTTTGCCTCATCTCTACACCATTGTTCTTACAATTGAAGTTATTGATGCTACCTGAACTTGTAAAATTAATATGAACAAATTCAGCAGCAGTACTTTTACGTGTATGGTACCACTGATTGAATTCCATCTACAATTGTCAATACTTAAGTACATTATATTACCACCAGGATTACATCCAGTTCTATCAGACAATTACTATTTCTATCATCTGTTTTTTTATATGAAGAAGAGAAATACATTATAGAGTTCAAAGTTATTTAATGTTTTTTAGAATAAAAAAGTTAACATTGGCGTTATATGTACTTTGTTGATGTTAAAGTAGGTACATGTATAGCAGTGCGGTGTTTGGAAACTATTTTTTATGCAGTTGTTAACAATAAACATTGTTGGTGTGATTTTCCTACTGAGAAAAGGTAATATATTCAGGAGAGAAATGAAATGCAAAAGATAATCAAACAATTTAAAGTTATCAAATGTTTAATTATGGAGCAAGGAAAAATAAAAAATGGACTAAATAATGAACAATTGAACACCATTTAATAAAGGCAATAAATAAAGTTCCATAGATCATTAGTAGCAACTGTACAAGCAGTTATCAGTGGCACTTGATGGTGTTTGCATATTCTAGAACGAACATGGATCCAAAATATCTAAAGAAACACATTCACTTGGAAAACAAGAGTCATTGGTGATTGGTGTAGTTCTAATTATAGACTGAGAGGTAAGTTCCTTTACATATATAGGCACATGAGGTTGCTTCTTTCGAAAGATATAAAAATGATATACTATACAACTGCCTATCGGTATAAAAGTAATGTAAATGTTTTATCAGTCATGTTGTTTTTTCAAAGCGGGAATATTGGTGTGGTCGTCGGATTTATAGGCTTTGGTACTCTGTTTTTTTTTTTTGGGCTTTGACTCTGTGTCAGTATTTTCAGCTGGTGTTTGGAAGAGAGTTCATTTTGGAAAAGGTGCAGTGACTTCTTTCATTTCTGTGGAAAGTTTAGCATCTGTGCTATGTATCTTGTGTTTGCCTTTTGTGTCCTTATGTCTGAACTGGTGTTCATTTGAGTTGAATCCTTCACATCACTGCTGATAGATGAAGGATTTACTTCAGTCATTGCACTTGAGGAATCCACATCATCAATTGATGTTATAGGGTTGAAGACAAAGATGATTTCATAACGGTACTCTGGTGGATTCTTTTTTTTTTTTGGTCATTTTTAGATAAAATAGCAACTCTGTTTCACTACTGGTTTTGGTAAGATTATTCAGCACTGTATTTGGGTTTTGTGACAGTTATAATGTACCTCGTTATAGTATATTGTGTGTGTGGGAAAAAGTATCATGAAAGGATGTTAGTATTTGGGATTTACCAGTTGGAAATGTTCCATTATTGTATTGGCATTAGTTTCCAATAAGGCTTCGCCGCCTCACCGGCAGTTTTGTCTTCGAGCTGAACTGCACGTTCCATTATTGTATTGTATTAGCATTAGTTTCCAACTGTCCAGCTTTGTCTTCGAACGGAACAAAAGCATTTGCTCTGGAGATAAAATTAGTTTGAATTAGGTATGGTGTATTGTTTAAATGAAGTATTAGTGTTAGTAGATACGTAAGTATATGTTTAAAGGTTCAATCTATTGGGGTTTAACTCTTGCATGCTCGTACTTGCAGAAGCGGAATTTATGAATTTGTCTTAAGTCTACCGTTGATGTTTTCTTGCAGTTAGTGCAAGACATTTAACAAAATCTCTTACGCGTTGTAATAATTCTCCAATGGGCCTTGATCCAATAAAATTTTCTAATTTGAAAAAATGTATGCGTTATTAGATTATTAATATTGGCAAGAATAATAGGTGTTTGGTAGTGAAAATGTATATATGCTATGTATATTCAATAAAGGAATTTAGAGAAGACCCCTAAATAAACTCTGAGTAATTCACCAATTGATGTGAATTTGTTGAGTGCAGAGGCGATAGCTTTGGTGGACTGATAGGAACAAATGGCTTCCCTTTCGTGAGTTGGTCAAGCTTTTCTTTGTTTGTTAGCACCCTACAGAAAAGAGTTATACAATTACATATAGAACACAAAATATAGTATTTCATTTTTTAACAGAAAGGGGAAAAGTAAAAAAGTGTTTTAAGTATGTTTAAATACCACTCTTTGTAGTCTGTCACAACCAACAATTCAGCATTAATAAAGATATTGTTGTTGGCTTTAGTAGATAGTGTAATTACCGTGGAACAAAGAAAAGTAATAATATTCAATACATATCTGTATTTTTTATTTTTTTTGTTAATATTATTCTAAATGAAATCATATTTTGAGATTGGAGTTACCATTGAAAGAAGAAGCTTTAAGATTTATAGCCCATATCACAGGTTTTGTTGGTAGGTTTTGAACAACGGAAATGCACTCCCTTTCAACAAAAGTGTCCCATAGAGTTAACATCATTGTCTGAAATTTTTTATCTATCAATATGACGTCTTTAAGACTGGCTTAGGTACCAAAATGCGTCTGGATAATCCATTTTTGTCGAACCTCTAAAGCAATGCCAATAACATTTGGAAGAAGAACAGGAAAATTTCATCTATCATGTATTTGGTATGTATTAAATGTTAGTGCAAACAAAATAACTAAACATTGCATGGAAGTACTTGTTGTAAAGTTTGTATGTTAGAATTTTTACTTATGTTCGCGTTTTTATCTTATGATGTTCTAGTGCATAAATGGAGTGAGCTCGTATTTCGAAAACAAGAAGTCTAAGTTATTCTCATGAGCTCTTCAGCCTTTGTTCTTTGTGTTATACTCCAAATCTTCTCTTCAGGTATAATTTTAAATTCACTTTTGTTATCCTTAACCGTTGCATTTGAGATTATGTATATCTTTCCGAGTGTCAGCTAATTAGCGGGCTGTAATATTGGCATCATACATTGTAGCTGTAACTCTGTTATCCTGTTCAATGTTAGAAAGAGATGAATATGTGAATAGAAAATACAGTTATAGTGAAATTTGGAAGATTCCTATAATTATTTGTATATATGTGGTAACCTACAAGTCCGTGAAGATAAGATTTTGATATCGAGCTATTGAGTTACGTGCAGTGTTCGGCACCTGTTTTCCTCAACAATAGGCTTCACAGACCAGTTTGTCTCTGATGTAGTAATTGGTGGAATAAGCTTGTAAGTTGCAGTCATTTTTGATATCTGTCACTTGCAAGAAAAATAAGTTAAGTATAAAAAGTTGTGGTTATGACTTATGAATATAAAATTATAGTTGTATTATATTAGGGAAATGTAATGAAGTTTTAATGTAATAGATGAAGAAAGAGTTGTACATTGGAGATGTAAAAAATTACCAGTAGCAAATTGAAGTTAGAACTTCAGAAGTGTTGGTAGGTGTAAGTGATAATTGTAATACGTTAGTATGGTTGCGGATTTGAAAATGAAGTATTGAGTGTAGCTATTTATAGAAGATTTATGGAGGAAGATCATTTTAATATACATATTTTGACTTTTCAATATACATTTGAGTGTTCATAAGATATGGATTAAAGTACAAATGAACATGTGTCAATTCTAAAACATCTAGTGTCTGAAGTATGTGAAAAATTGCTGTAAAGTTGTTTTGCTTTTTCCTGCAAATGGAAGATTTTCTACTGTTTTTTCCGTGTCATAGTCCTTACTGCCAATGTATGTAGATGGCACCTGGAAAAAATTCTGAGTATGTTTTTTCAAGAGTCCTTTTTTCCTTTTCTTCAGAGGACGAATAATTTTATGTAGTAGGATTTAATTATTTTCTAGCAGTATGTTAGTGAGTAATAAAATTTGTAAAGGAATGAGATGATTTTAAGTACAAATACCTTTCATATAGTGCTCATCGTAGTTTTGCAGTTCATATGAGGTGTTTATTACCAATGAAATATTTTTTTTAAATCAATTCTCTTAATCCAATCAGCAAATAGAATTGAAGAGACATAAATTGTAAGAACTTCTGTTGTGATTTTTAAATGAAACCATTCCGAATACCGTAAAACTGTACGTATAGATCCAAAGGGAAAATGACATGAAGAAATCATTATGAAATAACAAATAACGAAGATAGTTTTTTCACATCTGAAATAACCTATTGAAACCTCATTCACTAGAATCGATAGAACTTTTGCATAATAATAAACGATAATTTATGACAGGAAAAGCCAATAAAAGAGAAAGAATGAAAATTTCATTAACTAAAGCTCCATAAAATTTTTTTAAAAAATACACAACAAAGCCAAAAGTAGCCCAGACCAGTTGGGAACATATTGAAAAAAACTATACAAAGAACAGAGAAGACTGGAACGCAGTGGACTACAGCAAAAATGATAAATTAAAATTAAATCTTTCATACAAATGTTCAAGAGGTAAAATGTTGGAAACCAAAAGCAAAAACACTAGTAGAAATATAAAAAATCCCATTTGAACAAAAAAGTAACAACATACTCACAAGGAACTGGTGTATCTCTTGTGAAAGCATAAAAAGCAAAAATGGAGCAAAAGATCACATATCAATTGGAAATAAAACTTCTAGAATAAACCAGATTGAAACAAAAGTAACTAAAAAGATATTTCACATAGCATACAAGAAAAACAAATAAGTTAAATATAACTGACGAAAATAATAAAAAAAATCCACACACAAGCAAAGATGTAGCAAGAACTAAAGTTTTAGAGCTAAATCAGCCTAAACTAAGCTAAGAGAATATTAAAAAAAATTAAAAAAAATAAAAACCATATAAAACAACAAATCTAGCTTATTTGGTTATTATCAATTGGTTTTGGCCAACAACATTTAGAAAAATGGACAAATCCTATATGGAAGCACAAGAAATAGAAGGAAGAAATGATTGAAGACATATTCGAACTATAACCCTCGGTTATAAATGTGAACATGCTATTCTGCGAGGAGAATCGA
Organism: Fraxinus platypoda; assembly: GCA_903798405.1. Classification (NCBI taxonomy): domain Eukaryota; kingdom Viridiplantae; phylum Streptophyta; class Magnoliopsida; order Lamiales; family Oleaceae; genus Fraxinus; species Fraxinus platypoda. Next base: position 14,146 of record CAIGRT010131578.1, read on the forward strand.
CCCAAACTTCAAACAAAAACATAACAAGTCAATGCTCATCAACTGTGTATTTCAGAAACTAAATTCTTCACAAGGTAAACGGACTCACATTTTAGTGAATCCCACAGTCGACGAAAAGTTTCAGAATAAAGTTCTTCAAAATCCCGTTGCACCTGTTGATGAGATAAAAACTATAAAAAGCGAATATTGGCAAAAGAAGAGTGCTTTACGGCCTCATTTTCACAAATCATCAATTGGTGCTAGTGGAAATTCAAATGGAAAAGCAGATCAGTTGGTGCTGGTGAAAATTCAATTGGGGAAACAAATAAAGTACAGAAAAAAATAAATATTACCTCACTTCTGAGAGTCTGAGAACAAAAGATTAAGATTTCTTGATTCCTGGCAGGATCATAAAGCAAATTACAAACCACCTAACCATAAACATGTAAGCATCATCATCATGACTGCCACTTGAGGTTCTTCAAAGAAATGAAGGAATATATTTTTCAATGGAAATATATACACATAATTGAAATAGTAAAATCAATCCACAATCATGACAAAGTTTACTTAAATTTACATCACGTGGCTTAAGTTTATTTCTATACTAATGATCACAATGAGATATCTTCAATGGCACGTAGATGTAATACATTAACTAAAAAATTACCCTAGGTGAAATTTTCCATTTACTTCATATTTTTACTGATATCAACAAGATAAGCTAGAATTACGTACAATTTATGTATGTGTAAGTATATGCATAACAGTTTGTTCGCGTGGGGTTTGTTAAGTTAATGCATAGTCGGAGCTACATTCAAACTCAAACGAGTGACCACTAACATCAGTAAAAATTCCAAGAATCCTATGGAAACAAAATTTATTAGCACCCAAAGAAAAGGAAAAGTTTAATTTCTTGAATTCCAATGAATTCCAAGGCATTGGATTTTCGAAATGTATGATTCTTGATTTTTTTTTTTTTTTTTTTTTATATTGGGTTTGTCATTTGAATGCATATATACAAGTTTATGTTTTAAATTAAGCCTCTGTTTGACACCCATTTTTTTGTCATTCTATTTTTCTTTCTTCATTTCAACCACACATTCTATTATTAAAATAATATTACACATAAACCCAAAAATTCTCTATACTTTTTAACCACACAATCTTCCATCAATCACTATTCCAAACATTATTTTTCAAACAAAATGGGTGTCAAACAGGGGCTAAATCTCAATCAGAGAAACCCACGTTAGTTTCACGCTCAAATGCTTCATGGAAGTCCTGCGATTGAATTTTCGGCCAGTTTCTGACAGGTCTCAAGAGTACTTTTTGTGGATGATGACAATACTTGTCTAAGGATCTTGAATACCATACTTTAAAAATGTGGCTATGAAGGTATATAAGGTTTCACATATTTGTATGAGTTTTTGCTAATAGAGAAGTAATTATTTTTGGGCATTAACAAGCCCAAACGATAAACCCTCGTCAAAACAACATGGAATCAGAAAAATATAAAAAGTAAACAAGAAATCTTGATTTAAGGTTTGTAATTCTTGATGTACAGGAGAACTCATAGAAAAAAATATATTAAAACACGATGTATACAAACATAAAAATAAGCCCAAAATTATAAACTCTCAACTGAACAACACCGAACAAGAAAAAATCTGACATGTGCGACCAAAAAAATCAACTACTATCCCCAAAAAGAAAAATATGGACTCTAACCTAACTCAGACAATAAAGATAGAGGCGTCTTTCCACTGATTATAACCCTAAACTAAACCAAACATGAAGTTTTCTGAATTTTTGGGAAACTTTCACAAAAANACTAAACCAAACATGAAGTTTTCTGAATTTTTGGGAAACTTTCACAAAAATTGAAAGAAACGTAAAAGCGAATAAATCAAATCCCTAAGAATATAGAGTTGAAAAAATGAACCAAAATATGAAAAGAAATGGTATGAGAAGAACATACTTGATGTTGACACTCTTCAATTTCTTGTAGAAATGTCCTCGGTTTTGATGCTGAGCATAATACGATTATTCTGTAGGCTGAAATTTAGCAGATAATTAACAGAGAAGAATGCAAGAGAAAATGCCAAGAAAACAAGAAAATCTTTATTATTCATCCAATGTGCGAAAATGATGAGGCTAATGTGGAGGAACGGGCGATTGCATATTTGGAGTGCTTGGATTGTTGGCGCTCAAAGAAGGTGGCATAACTTTTGCATACGGTGTCCGTTTTGGGCCCATAACCCCATTTCGGAAAGCTCGCGACGATGAGGATTGAACTCACT